>CM041800.1:46138976-46171476 GCA_023376895.1 Aspiorhynchus laticeps | reverse complement strand
AGCTCATGTCCTCGTTTCTCGCTCAGAGACTCAGAAGCTGAAGATTCCTCAGAGTTATGATTCTTACAGTCAGCACTAATTAATCACTCGTCTCTCTCAGAGTTAATTGTATTATGCAGCGTCTCGAGAGACGGACTGCACACATCAAATATTGTCTCTTCGTTTACAGTTTTTTCTGAAGGCTCAAGCACATTTTTTGTAACTATTGGCTATTTTTGCAAAACTCTACACACAAATAAGAAAACCCTTCACCAAATCAGCAAAACATTGTAGTTTTCTTGCAAAAGCTAATAAACCTTGCTTAACTCTTCAAACCTTCGTAAAAATGGTATTTTCCTATCAAACAGTTAACACAAGCCATCACATTAATAAGCACACAATGCACCAACTACACACTGATGGTATGAATAAAAAACACATCTGGCTTTTGCTTTCTCTGTGCACAAGGTAGGCTATGTCAGTTTGAGGTCATACTTTTGTCATAGTTCTGTAAACATAGAGGGATCCAAACTTCAAGTACTGGTGTTTATTTACACACATCAAAACAAACACAAGTGTTTTTTTCCAAGTCAAAACAAAATAGTAATTTCACTGAGGAAAAAAAAGAAATCAGTCTACATCGTGTTGTCTCTCTGGGTCCGGCCACAAAATTTCGTCTACATCACATGCAATGTCCTCTAGTCTAAGGCACCAGGGAAAATATCTTCTGGAATGGCGTATCCAGGCCTGACATGATGCCTGGTCAATATCCCCACATGCCTCCTCCATTGCCTGTAAAAGGGCTATGCGTTGATGGGGATGACGGTCATAGACCTTCCAGCGCCAGGCAGAGAAGAACTCTTCAATTGGATTCAAGAATGGAGAGTGTGGGGGGAGGTTGAGTACAGTGAAGAGTGGGTGATCTGTAAACCAGTTGCGGACCAAAGCAGCCCTATGGAAACTAACATTGTCCCATATGATGACGTATCTGGTCTGCTCTGGTCTCTGAACATTAGTGAGCATGTCATGTAAGGTGTCCAGGAATGTAATAATGTGTGCAGTGTTATATGGGCCCAGGGTTGCATGATGGTGAACAACACCATTTTGACTTATAGCTGCACACATAGTTATGTTACCACCACATTGTCCTGGGACATTGATTATGGCACGGTGTCCAATAATGTTCCTGCCACGTCTCCTTGTCTTAGTGAGGTTAAAACCAGCCTCATCCACAAAAAACTGCTCATGACCCATGACATCTGCCTCTAGCTCCATCACTCTCTAGACAAGACAAAACAAATTCAGCACAGCAGGCCCATGCACAGCACTACAGTATGCACTTCCAGATTCAGTACCAATGATACTATAGCTTACCTGCACATAGTCATATCGCAGCTGTTTTACACGTTCACTGTTTCTTTCAAAAGGTACTCTGTAGATTTGTTTCATTCCGATTCTGTTGCGGGCAAGTACACGACCTAATACAGAAATGCTCACATTGTGTATGTTTTGGAAGGTGGTGTCATCCTCAATTATGCGCTGCTGAATTTCGCGTAGCCTTATGGAATTATTTGCAATCACCATATTGACTATATGGGTTTCTTGTTCTGCAGTGAACATTCCTCCTCTGCCCCCAGCATCTGGTCGTCTAGCAATTCTGTAAAGTAACAATTTCAGTATTTTTACATCTATGGTATTGTTCTGTTTCTCATTAGAATATGGCAGTGCTACAAATCTTAGTGCAAAGTGACTGTACTAACCGATTCTCATTTCAAAATGTCCTTATGATGCTTGCTACAGTGTAGCGGCTCAAGTTAGGCTGAACCCGTTGGCCAGCTTCCCTCAGGGTCATTCCATGGTTGATTACATGGTCCACTATTGTAGCTCTGATGTCATCAGTAATTCTATTTCTTACTCTTCTTACCCTTCCTCTTCCCCCTCCTCGTCCTCCTCTTGCTCCTCCTTGTCCTCTTCCTCTAACTTCACCTCCTTGTCCTTGTCGTCCTCTTCCTCCTACTTCTTCACCTCCACGTCCTCTTCCTCGGCCTCCTCTTGCTCCTCCTTGTCCTCTTCCTCTAACTTCACCTCCTTGTCCTTGTCGTCCTCTTCCTCCTACTTCTTCACCTCCACGTCCTCTTCCTCGGCCTCCTCTTGCTCCTCCTTGTCCTCTTCCTCTAACTTCACCTCCTTGTCCTTGTCGTCCTCTTCCTCCTACTTCTTCACCTCCACGTCCTCTTCCTCGGCCTCCTCTAATTCTCACTCTTCTCACTCTTCCTGCTCCCTCCATTGTACTCCACACGGACAGCTTACCTGTAGCTTATTTATAGTGCTTAGGCTGATTGCAAAGTGAACTAATTATCTAAAACAGTTTTCACATGTGACAGTGTGCCAGACAGTTGGCAAAATAGTGTAAATAATAGCCATAAATGTGTATAGTTTTGCTAGGAGTGTGTTGATCATTTGGAAATTGAGTGTAAAGCAGTGAGTTGTGTTTACAGTTCCGCAAAAAGAGTGCTGTGCAGTGGATTGTACCTACAGTTTTGCAAAGTGTGTGTTACAAAATTGCAAACTGAGTGCAAAGCAGTGTTTGTGCTTTTAGTTTTGCAAACTCAGTGAGTGGTTTTGCTATAAGTATTAATAGTTTTAGAAATTGTGCTATAAGAATCACAGTTAGGGTTTAAGCATTCAGAAAAAACTGTAATCATGTCTCTTTTTAAAGTTGACTTCCTATGTAACTTTAATATTTTAAAATAATTTTTCTGTTAAGCATTCTGAATTGCCACTGTATATGAAATGTGCTATATTAATAAATACATAAACAAACATTAAAGACAGTGTTCATCCAGAAATGATCAATCTATCATCATTTACTGTGTTGTTGAAACCTGTGGGACTTTATTATATAAACACACAAAAATATATTCTGATGGAACCAAACAACATTGAATTTCATTATATGCCAAAAAATACTGAGATATTTCTCAAAATACCTTTGTTTGTGTTCCGATGAACAGGTTTAAACAACATCAGTGAAGACAGAATTATCATTTCTGCGTGAAACTATTCCTTTAATCTATTTACAGCATTAGTGGCATAATTATGGTTGATTTGTGCAGAGTAATAAATAGGAAAATAAATTAATCAATTATGAATCCAATTCAATTTCTTCTGTAAAGCAGCTCTACAGAAGACAACAGTATCATTTCAGATCAATTCAGTTCAATGTTGATTCAATTCAGATCAATGACAGTGTTAATGTTTCAAAACGTCTCAATTATGAAACAAAAAATTTAGAAATTTTAGAAATATTGGATGCATTCAGCTTCTGTGGTTCTATATTTAATGTTTTTAATGTAAATAAAAAAAAGTACAGTATCTGTGCTTATGGACACATTATGGTTTAGATTTACATTTACATTAATGCATTTGGCAGATGCTTTTATTCAAAGCCTTTTGCATTGCATTTAAGTATAAATTTTTTGTCAATCGTTACTTTCTTTGGGGATCCAACCCGTGACCTTTGCGTTGCAAGCATCGTGATTTGAGCTACAGGACGGCTGTAGATGGAGTTCACGGCATGATGGTCTGTTGTGGTTCCTCATGTCTCTGATGAAGTAATTGGAGGAAATGCACATGATTCTGAAGCACAGAGATCTCAGTGTGTGTGTGTGTGTCAAGTCAAGTCAAGTCACTATTATTTGTATAGCGCTTTTAATAATGCAAATTGTGTCAAAGCAGCTTTACATCAGCTTGATATAAAGCTAGGTGGCTTTATATCAGCTTTGCAGTATTTAGACGAGGAAATAGTGTTCCTGTGGCTCAGTGGTAGAGCATTGCGTTAGCAGCGCAAAAGGTTGTGGGTTCAATTCCCAGGGAACACACGTATACTGATAAAAAAAATGTATAGCCTGAATGCACTGTAAGTCGCTTTGGATAAAAGCGTCTGCTAAATGCATAAATGTAAATAGTGTGTAAATAGTGTGTCGAAATAGTGTCATTCGCCTCTGGCCAGACAAAATCAGCAGTTTAAATCTAGGCTGCAGCAGAGTCAGATTGTGCAGAGGACTCATCTGGTTCCCGAGGTCTTGTCCTGATGGCTGTCTAGGTGACGGGGTCTTCACTGGGGATCTGTCTCTGAGGCTCATCTAGGTGTCCTGGTCTCCGCTGACGTTCAGGGCTGTCGAGGTCATCCCTAGGTGCTGATCCACCATCTGATCTGGATACAGTCTGGATCCGGGTGGCTACGGTGACCTCGGAATAAGAAAGAAACAGCCTAATATTAGCGTAGATGTCATTCTTCTAACGATGTAACAAGTACATCGGGTGTTATGGGAACTGTTACCGGTTCCGGTTGACCTAATTAATGCAGCTTAACAATCCTTTAATGGATTTGAATTAAAGAAATGCGATAGTGTATTATGTGTAAGCCAGGTTAAAGAGATCGTCTTTAATCTAGATTTAAACTGACAGAGTGTGTCTGCTTCCCGAACAGTGTTTGGTAGATTGTTCCAGAGTTTGGGCGCTAAATAGGAAAAGGATCTGCCGCCCGCAGTTGATTTTGATATTCTAGGTATTATCAAATGGCCAGAGTTTTGGATCGCAGCGGACGTGAAGGACTATAGTGTGATAAGAGCTCACTCAAATACTGAGGTGCCAAACCATTCAGGGCCTTATAGGTAATTAGCAAGATCTTAAAATGTATACAATGTTTAATAGGGAGCCAGTGCAGTGTTGACAGAACCGGGCTAAAGTGGTCATACTTCCTGGTTCTAGTAAGAACTCTAGCTGCTGCATTTTGAACCATCTGGAGTTTGTTTATTAAACGTGCAGAACAACCACCCAATAAAGCATTACAATAATCTAGCCTCAAGGTCATGAACGCATGAATTAATGTTTCTGCATTTGACATTGAGAGCATAGGTCATAATTTAGATATTTTTTTAAGATGGAAAAATGCAGTTTTACAAATGCTAGAAACATGTTTTTCGAAGGAAAGATTGCTATCAAAAAGTACGCCTAGGTTCCTAACTGATGACGAAGAATTTACAGAGCAGCCGTCAAGTATTAGACAGTGATCTAGGTTATTACATGCAAAAGTTTTTGGTCTAATAATTAACACCTCTGTTTTTTCAGAATTTAGCAGTAAGAAATTGCTAGTCATCTAGTTTTTGAAATCAACTATACATTCCGTTAGTTTTGCAATTTGGTGTGTTTCATCAGGTCGTGAAGAAATATAGAGCTGAGTATCATCAGCATAACAGTGAAAGCTAACACCATGTTTCCTAATGTTATCTCCCAAGGATAACATGTAAAGCGTGAAAAGTAAGGGGCCTAGTACTGAGCCTTGAGGTACTCCATACTGCACTTGTGATTGGAATGATACCTCTTCATTTACTGCCACGAATTGATGGCGGTCAGATAAGTACGATTTGAAGCATGCCAGTGCACTTCCTCTAATGCCAACATCATTTTCTAGTCTATTTAAAAGAATGTTGTGGTCGATAGTGTCAAATGTGGCGCTAAGATCCAGTAGCACTAATAGAGAGATACAACCACGATCAGATGATAAAAGCAGGTCGTTTGTAACTCTAATGAGAGCAGTCTCAGTACTATGATACGGTCTAAATCCTGACTGGAAATCCTCACAGATATCATTTTTCTCTAAGAAGGAACATAGTTGTGATGATACTACCTTTTCTAATATCTTTGACAGAAAAGGGAGATTCGAGATCGGTCTGTAATTAATTAATTCTTTGGGGTCAAGTTGTGTTTTTTTAATGAGAGGCTTAATAACAGCCAGTTTGAAGGTTTTTGGGACACATCCTAATGACAATGATGAGTTAATAATATTCAGAAGAGGATCTATTCATTCTGGAAGCACCTCTTTTAGTAGTTTAGATGGAAGTAAAGTAGTTCATAAAGTCATTACTACTGTGCTTCTGGGCAATGTCTGCACCTGCTGATGTTATATTTTTTGATAATTTAGCCACTTTATTGAATAAATACTTGGGGTTGTGTTTGTTTTCTTCTAAAAGAGACGTAAAGTAAGCAGATCTAGCAGTTTTTAAAGCTTTCCTGTAGGAGAGAGTATTTTCCCGCCAAGCAATATGAAATACCTCTAATTTTGTTTTCCTCCAGCTGCGCTCCATTTTCCGGGCTGCTCTCTTTAGGGCGCGAGTGTGCTCATTATACCACGGTGTTGGAGTCTTTTTCTTAATCTTCCTTAAGCGTAAAGGAGCAACCATATCTAAAGTGCTAGAAAAGAGAGAGTCCATAGTTTCTGTTACATCATCAAGTTGTTCTGAGCTATTGCATATGCTGAGATAATTTGGGAATATTATTTATAAAGCAGTCTTTTGTGGTAGAAGTAATGGTTCTACCATATTTGTAACAAAGAGTTGGCTTTACAGCTTTAGCTATATGGAATATACGCAAAACTAGATAATGATCTGAGATATCATCGCTCTGCTGCAAAATTTCAACGCCACTGACATCAATTCCATGTGACAGTATTAAATCTAGAGTATGATTTCGACAATGAGTAGGTCCTGTGTGTGCAGGACGTGCCGCTGGCATCTGGCTCTCAGGAGAACTACGTTCTGCTGCTGGTTCTGCTGTGTGTGTTCGCCGGCGGGACGCTGGTCCTTCTGTCCATGCTGCTGATCTTCTGCCACCGCTGCTGTCGAGGAGAGCGGCGCTACTCCAGGTGAGGAACATTCACTCCTCCAGACCTCTGCAAACAGCCTTCATTCTTTCAGAAACCACTCGCTCTCGACCTGCTGGAACAGAATCATTAAGACTTGTGTTCACTGGAAACACTGGAGCAGACAAACCTGTTCATCAACACATATGGACCACAAAAACAGTCATAAGGGTCAATTTTTTTTAAATTGAGATTTATGCATCATCTGAAAGCTGAATAAATAATATTTCCATTGATGTATGGTTTGGACAATATTTGGCTGAGATGCAACTATTTGAAAATCTGGAATCTGAGGGTGCAAAAAAATCTAAATATTGAGAAAATCACCTTTAAAGTTGTTCAAATGAAGTTCTTAGCAATGCATATTACTAATCAAAAATTAAGTTTACGGTAGGAAATTTACAAAATATCTTCATGGAACATGATCTTTACTTAGTTTTTTTCTGCTGTTTACACACAAAATCTTTACTTGTCACACAGTTTCTGAAAGCTGTCACTCAAACAGCAGAAACACACACCAAATCTGCAAAACCAGACACTAATTATCAACCTTTGACTCCGTTTTCAGTTTCATAAAACACTTTTTGCAAAACACAACACACAGTTCTCTATGTAACACACACAAATCTAACAGGGATCAATATTATGGCAAAGGTGTTTGCAAATGTTTGCTTTTGAAATTGTGATATTTTGAATTCAGTGCTTCATTTTGCAAGAGATTTTGCATTTTTTTGTGTGCAATTCTTGGATTTTGAAAATGTGTAAACATTTGAAAAAACTGTAATATTCTAATGATTTTTGGCATAAAAGAAAAATGGATAATTTTGACCCATACAATGTATTGTTGGCTATTGCTACAAATATACCTGTGTTACTTATGACTGCTTTTGTGCTGCAGTGACACATGTGTGAGTGTGTGTGTCTGAGTGTGTGTGTGTGTGTGTGTGTGTGTGTGTGTACAAACTAAACGCATCAATGTATCTCAGCATGCTGATGTTGTTTGTGTGTGTTTGGTGTTCAGAGCCAGTGATGACCTGGAGAAAACCAACACCACATATGTCGAGGAGAGTCAGCCGATGCAAGGTACCTGTGAACACCACAAACACAGCAGCACAGTCAGGCCAAGGGTTCAATTAAGAGATTCATTAAGATTGGTCAGTTTTGTTTGATTACGAGATTTAAATGTTGGTCAGCAAATCATATTATACTATATGCTTCTTATTATGCTTCTTAGGTCTTTTGCACAGTATCATGTACAGTTATTATGTAAAGTACTTGTATAGTCAGTCTTAGATTATGTATATGTATAGCCAACTATTTATAGTGTATGTACAGTTAGATTAACGCTTTCAGTAAGTTAGCTATGTATAGGTTCAAAAATTGTTTCTTACATCTAGTGTAGCATGTTTATATCATTGTTTAATTATGTAGCACTGGTCCTGCGAGACACGACATTTCGTTCCACTGTCCGCTCATATAGCGGAATGACAATAAAGCTCGACTTGACTTTGTTCGATTAAGAGGTTTTTAAACATCAGTTGGTTTTGTTCAATTAGAGATTGGAATGCTAGTCAGTTTTGATTAGAGGTTTAAACTTTGGTCGGTTTTGTTCGATTAAGAGATTTTTAAATTTTGGTCAGTTTTGCTCGATTAAGATATTTTTAAAGTTTGGTCGGTTTTGTTCGATTAAGAGATTTAAACAATGGTCGGTTTTGTTTGATTAAGAGATTTAAACAATGGTCGGTTTTGTTTGATTAAGAGATTTAAATGTCAGTTTTGTTTGATTAATATATTGAAATGTCGGTTGGTTTTGTTTGATTCATATATTGAAGTGTTGGTTGGTTTTGTTCGATTACGAGATTTAAATGTCAGTCGAATTTGTTCGATTAAGAGATTTTTAAACATCAGTCAGTTTTGTTCGATTAGAGGTTTAAACATTGGTCAGTTTTGTTCGATTAAGAGATTGTTTAAGTTTGGTCAGTTTTGTTCGATTAAGAGATTTTTAAACTTTGGTCAGTTTTGTTCGATTAAGAGATTTTTAAACTTTGGTCAGTTTTGTTCGATTAAGAGATTTTTAAAGTTTGGTCGGTTTTGTTCGATTAAGAGATTTTTAAAGTTTGGTCAGTTTTGTTCGATTAAGAGATTTTTAAACATCAGTCAGTTTTGTTCGATTAAGAGATTTTTAAAGTTTGGTCAGTTTTGTTCGATTAAGAGATTTTTAAACTTTGGTCAGTTTTGTTCGATTAAGAGTTTTTTAAACTTTGGTCAGTTTTGTTCGATTAGAGGTTTAAACATTTAACATTTAAACATTTAACATTTAATAGAGGTTTAAACATTTAACATTTAAACATTTTTAAAGTTTGGTCGGTTTTGTTCGATTAAGAGATTTTTAAAGTTTGGTCAGTTTTGTTCGATTAAGAGATTTTTAATCTGACCAAAGTTTAAAAAAGATTTTTAACTGACCAAAGTTTAAAAAATTAGAGGTTTAAACATTGGTCAGTTTTGTTCGATTAAGAGATTTTTAAACTTTGGTCAGTTTTGTTCGATTAAGAGTTTTTTAAACTTTGGTCAGTTTTGTTCGATTAAGAGATTTTTAAAGTTTGGTCAGTTTTGTTCGATTAAGAGATTTTTAAAGTTTGGTCGGTTTTGTTCGATTAAGAGATTTTTAAAGTTTGGTCAGTTTTGTTCGATTAAGAGATTTTTAAAGTTTGGTCAGTTTTGTTCGATTAAGAGATTTTTAAACTTTGGTCAGTTTTGTTCGATTAAGAGATTTTTAAAGTTTGGTCAGTTTTGTTCGATTAAGAGATTTTTAAAGTTTGGTCGGTTTTGTTCGATTAATAGATTTTTAAACTTTGGTCAGTTTTGTTCGATTAAGAGATTTTTAAACTTTGGTCAGTTTTGTTCGATTAAGAGATTTTTAAACTTTGGTCAGTTTTGTTTGATGAGAGATTTAAATGTCTGTCAGTATTGTTCTAAGCGGGAGTAAATGATTCTCAAAAAGTTATTAGTGAAAATATAAACGGCTGTCACAGGTAAAAGTCTGATGCTCGGGCACACATCTGAGAGTTTAACATTTTCCAAATTGAATCAGTCATTTAAGTGACGATGTTGAGAAATATAGAGCATGGTTGTGTGTATATATGATATATGAGCACTTATGATTAGAAACACACTTGCAGTACAGTCGTTTCTCTCTTCTTCAGACGTCACCATCAGACTCGAGAGCGGCGAATCACTGTCCACTTCCTGCTGTCATGGAGACACGGATGCGGATCACTTCCTGTCTGGGTCGGTCACCGGAAGACGGGTGTCTTTTAACGAGGCCGCCATCTACGAGCAGAGCGCCAAAGACCAGGAGAAAGGTCGAAGGTCAGACACACACACATGAAGGTTAAAAGGTCTAGAGCGGCAGAGACTCGAGAACGACAACCTGTTGAGAATCAAGTTCATGTTTTACTTTGGTTTTGTTCGATTAACATTTAAATGTCAGTCGGTTTTGTTCAATTAATATATTTAAATGTCAGTCGTTTTGTTCATTTAAGAGATTTAAACATCGGTTAGTCAATTTTGTTCAATTATGAGATTTAAATGTCAGTCGTTTTGTTACATTTACATTTACATTTAGTCATTTGGCAGACGCTTTTATCCAAAGCGACTTACAATTGGGGAATACATAAAGCGATTCATCTTGAAGAGGCAATCAGACAGAGCAAGTGCTCGTAACACCAAGTCTCAGTCATTGTTCAAATAAGTACGAGCTAGCAAGGGAAGGAGAGAAAGATAAAGGGAAAGGTTTTTTTTTTTTTTTTTTAAAGAACAAGTTTAGGATGAAGTCAAGTAGTGCCGAAAGAGATGAGTTTTCAGTTGTTGCTTGAAGATTGACAGGGATCCAGCATTCCGGATAGGGGTGGGAAGATTATTCCACCATCCAGGAATGGTGAATGAGAATGTTCTGGAGAGTGATTTTGAGCCTCTCTGTGATGGTACCACAAGGCGTCGCTCACTAGCAGATCTCAGACTTCTGGAGGGGATGTAGATTCGTAATAGTGAGTGGAAGTAGGAGGGTGCTGAGCCTGTGGTCGTTCTGTATGCAAGCATCAGTGTCTTGAACTTGATGCGAGCTGCCACTGGTAGCCAGTGCAGTGAGATGAAGAGAGGTGTAACATGGGTTCTTTTGGGCTCGTTGAAGACCAGTCGTGCCGCTGCATTCTGAATCATTTGTAGAGGTTTGATTGTGTTTGATGGAAGACCAGCCAGAAGAGCATTGCAGTAGTCCAGCCTAGAAACGACAAGGGCCTGGACAAGAAGTTGCGCAGCATGCTCTGTCAGGAAGGGCCTGATTTTTCTGATGTTGTGTAGCGCAAACCTGCAAGATCGAGCAGTCTTTGCAATGTGCTCTTTGAAGGTCAGCTGGTCATCAAAGATTACACCAAGATTTCTGACCGAAGTTGATGGGGTAATTATTGATGTGCCTAATTGAATCGAGAAGTCATGCTGTTCAATTAATATATTTAACTGTCAGTCGGTTTTGTTTGATTAACAAATGACGACAGTTAAACGACGGTTGCTCGTTTTTTCCGATTACAAGAATTAAATGGTTGAATTGGTTCAATTAAGAGATTTAATCATTGGTCGATCTTTTTGGATTAATAGAGTTCAACATTGACCGTTTTTGTCGCGGTCCACATCCAGGTGTCTGTCAGAGAATTAAGTTCATGTTTTAGTTCACAACCATAAATAACCATCGCCACTGAATATTATAAAACAGCAATGAATCAGACGTACACTGGTTCTGAATCATGACGGGCTGTAACGGTGTCTCAGGTACACGCTGACGGAGGGAGACTTCCATCACCTGAAGAAAGCTCGTCTGACGCACCTGCAGCCGCCGGCGCTGAAGATCCTCACCATCATAGAGTGTGATTCACCGGAGAACAGCGTGACGCTCCCCGAACAGCCCTCAAAACACCCGAACCTCTCTATATTCCAGGTGACACACTGCTTTAATATCTCTCGAGCATCTGCAGTGTGTTTATTTCTGTCGAATGCACTGCAGAAAACATTAAAAATACACTAGTGGCCCATTTGCACTACAGGCTTTTGTGAAGCAACATTACTGCAGTGAACTCAAACTCTTACTGGGCTTGATGATCCGCAGACACACAGAGACTTTCTGTTCAGTAGATGCGACTGAATAAAGAGCGTTTCAGCAGATTACAGCAGCACTTTTGGTGCACTGTAAAAAAATAAAAATCCGTAAAATTTACAGTAAAAAAACAGTAGCTGTGGTTGCCGGAATTCTACCGTAAAAAATACGGTAACAACATTTTAGGTTTTACGGTTTTAACTTACATTTACAGTTAAATACCGTAATTTCATTAACTGATATAATGTTAATATACCAACCTATTGAAGTACTGAAATCTGTTTTGTATTTTTGTAATACACTGATAACCACCAAAAGTAGGAGGTGATGAGAGTCACATGATGAACCAAAGCAGCTTTTAAATAATGACATATATAGAAGATGCGTCATTCACTCAAACACTGAGACTCATTAAACTGAAATATGCAATAAACATTAATTTAACAACATTAGATGTAACATACAACCCTAATAAACATAACTGATAAGAAAAAACTAAGAAGAAACATAGTTATTTCAAAGAAAAAACATCAAATTCAAACAAAATTTGGGAATTCTGGGAACGTCAGTTTAAAAACCTGTTAAATGGTTAACGGTAAGTGTAAAATTTACAGGGAAAAAACGTAAACTGACGTTCCTAGAATTCCCAAATTTTGTTTGAATTTGATGTTTTTTCTTTGAAATAACTGTTTCTTAGCTTTTTCTTATCAGTTGTGTTTATTAGGGTTGTATGTTACATCTAATGTTGTTAAATTAATGTTTATTGCATTATTTCATGATGTATACCATGATGGTGTTTAGTGTTTGTTTGTGTCACCTTCTATATATGTTATTATTTAAAAGCTGCTTTGGTTCATCATGTGACTCTCATCACCTCCTGCTTTTGGTGATTATCAGTGTATTACAAAGATTTCAGTACTTCAATAGGTTGGTATATTAACATTATATCAGTTAATGAAAATACGGTATTTAACTGTAAATTTGTTAAAACCTAAAATTACCGTATTTTTTACGGTAGAATTCCGGCAACCACAGCTGCTGTTTTTTTACCGTAAATTTAACAGATTTTTTTTTACAGTGTATGGAACCCAATTTACACTTACCGTTAACCACTTAACAGGTTTTTACTGTAGCATTTTCACAGTTTTTTACCGTTAAAATCACGGTCGTTTTTTACAGTGTATAGATGAATTATCTAATGTGATTGACTTTCTCATGTAAGTTCATCCTAACTCTCAGTGACTCACTCCTGATTCATTTTCTGCTTAGAGCTGCAGTTCAGTTACACCGTCAGTGTGTCTGACTTCTGAAACAGCTTTCCATAGACAATAAAATATGATTATGTCATTAATAATAATAATTAATCAACCCTATAGAACATTTGTCAACCAATCAGAATGAAAAATTTGACAAAAAAATATATATATTTATGTTATTTGTTTATTTGCTCAATGCTCAAAATATTATTTTGATATTTTCTGTTTTCAAATTATTTTTTTTAGTAGTATTTTTGTTGTGTGCTTTTGTCATTTTATTTTTTTATATTTTAAATGTAAATATTTAAATATTTTTATATTTATATGGAATATGTCAATATATATATATAGAAAATATATAATTTTTTTATTTTTATTTATTTAGTTGTAGTTATCATCAAGTTAAACTACAGACTTAACTTTTTTTTTTTACATTTTATTTTAATTTAGTTAATGTTTTATTTTATTTCAAGTAACAAACTGTCTTTTTTCATGGTTTTAGTTAATAACCCTGTGCCAGACTGAAGGAGGAACCTCATAAGCTGCTAAATTCATACTCTATCATACCCTTAAGAACTATAATTGTGGAGTAAAATAGTGCATTTTCAGTTAGGTGAAGGTTTTGATATTCCATAGGTTTTTCAGTGATTTGTCACAATGCAGTTTTGGGATTCAGTTCTTCAATAAAGGATGCATGTGGCCTAGAAAGCAGCATCATTATACTGGCTACAGCTTGGATGCCTTAAAATGAACCTTGTGTTGTCAGCTCACTTGATTTTGTCTGTGTCTGTGTCTGTGTCTGTGTGTGTGTCTGTGTGTGTGTGTGTCTGTGTCTGTGTCTGTGTGTGTTTGTGTTTGTGTCTGTCTGTGTGTGTCTGTCTGTGTGTGTCTGTGTGTGTTTGTGTCTGTGTGTGTCTGTCTGTGTCTGTGTCTGTGTCTGTGTGTGTGTGTGTCTGTCTGTGTCTGTGTCTGTGTCTGTGTGTCTGTCTGTGTCTGTCTGTGTTTGTGTCTGTGTGTGTCTGTGTGTGTGTGTGTGTCTGTGTGTGTTTGTGTCTGTGTGTGTCTGTCTGTGTCTGTGTCTGTGTCTGTCTGTGTCTGTGTCTGTTTGTGTCTGTGTGTGTGTGTGTGTGTCTGTGTGTGTCTGTCTGTGTGTGTCTGTGTCTGTTTGTGTGTGTCTGTCTGTGTCTGTGTGTGTCTGTGTCTGTGTGTGTTTGTGTCTGTGTGTGTGTGTCTGTCTGTGTCTGTCTGTGTCTGTGTGTGTTTGTGTCTGTGTCTGTGTGTGTCTGTGTGTGTGTCTGTGTCTGTGTCTGTGTGTGTGTCTGTGTCTGTGTGTGTGTGTGTGTGTGTGTGTCTGTGTCTGTCTGTGTGTGTGTCTGTGTGTCTGTGTGTGTGTGTGTATGTGTGTGTGTGTGTGTGTGTCTGTGTCTGTGTGTGTGTCTGTGTGTCTGTGTGTGTGTGTGTTTTCAGCCCGTGGAGGGTCCTGTACCGGATGCTGCAGGATTGTGGAGCACTCAAAGCCCCAGCTGTGCTCTGCCTGGAAACACACTGAGCTCCACACTGAACACGAGCACCAAACCGGTCCGGTCACACACCGTGAGTCACGCCCATCATCAGTAAAATACATAGTTCATAAACACAGGGCAGTAAATACAGCCAGAATAAGTCAAATGACCCGTTTTTGATAATGAAGCTTTATTTCAGTATCATTTATATACTATTAATAATATTTTCTATTTGCATATTTTCAGTTTTCTATTTTACTTTTTAGCATTTAAAAAAGGTTTAATTTTTTTTTTATTATTATTTCTAGTTAGTGATTTTAGTGCTTCAACTTGCTTTTATCCAAAGCGACTTGGACGCAATCAAAACCAACAAAAGAGTAATAATATGCAAATGCCGTGATAAGTCTCAGTTAGACTAACACTGTACATGTAGCAAGTTATTTGTTTTATTATATAATAAATAAAAAGAAAACATAGAATAGAAAATGAATAGAGCAAGCTAGTGTAAGAGGCCTTTTATTGCTGTAAAATAAATAAAAAGAAAACAAATAGATAGAATACAAAAGAATAGAGAAGCTAGTGTTATTTTTTTTTTTTTTCAAAGAAAACAAGTTGTTAGTAAATGAATAGTGCAAGTCTAAAGGTTACATGTTTTTTATAGAATAGAAATAGAATGGAGTGCTAGAGGGTCAAATAAAGATGTAAGAGATGTGTTTTTAACCGTGTTTTTAACAATCTTATTTAATTTAATGTTTTGGATATGTTTTATTTTTAAGCTTTATTTAAATTTTGCATGAATAAATAAAAATCTGTATTAAACACCAGTAAGATGTTTTGCATTGTGACACATTATTTGCATGACTGTAAACTTTACAGTGCAATTGTGTGCATATCAGTGTTTGTTAGTTGAATTGAATGCATGCATTGCATCTGGACAGAATTTGGTGCTTTAAATATGTTTGACTTTGGGTTTTAATATGAGCCGGATGTTTTCCTGAGATTGACCGGCGTTACCTGTGACCTGCTGGACGCTCTTACGATCCTGATGTTCCTCTCCAGATCGAGGTGATGAACAGAAGCATGCTGATGGACAGAGATTCCACTTCCTGTCCAGCTCAGGGCACCATGTTCCACTTCCTGTCCAAACTCAGACGCCACGCCAGCCTGGAGGGAGCGGGTCCGTTCTTCAGCGTCAAGAAATGGAGACTGGACACCATCCAGAGAGCGGCGAGTCTCGACACGAGAAGTGAGGATGACCTCAAACACTTACATTCATTACTTAATTAATTAACTGAACTATCCATATGTGAAGTTCATATCAAGTCGTTTCTGCAGTTCAGTTCAATTAAATGCTCTTGTTAGACTGGAGAGGATTTTTTATCTTCTGAAAGTTGCTTCAAAGTTCAATGAACAATAATTATTCCTCATGAGCTGCAATATTATTCACAAATCACATTCAATTACGCTTTATTGTTGGAATTCTTTCCAAAATTTGTCTTGCATCTCACATCAATTCACTTTCACACCAATTACTAAACAAACAATTCAATAAACACACCTTAAAGGGGTCATCGGATGCAAAATTCACTTTACAAGTTGTTTGAACAATTGTGTGTTGGAAGTGTGTGTACACATCCATCCTATAATGATAAAAACCCACCCAGTATTTTTTTAAAAATCCATATTTTAAAATCCTTTCTCAAATCAGGCTGTTCTGAGATTCCTGTCAGAATGATGTAGTTCTGTACAGGCCCCTCCCACGATAGTTGATTGACAGGACCGTCTTACCTTAGCCCCGCCCCCCCTGAGTGAGCTCAGAGCTCCGCCTCCGGTGCAGGGAAGACAAGATGTCTCTGATTAAGCAGCTGAAGTGTTTAGTTGTTGGATGTAATAATGAATAAAGCAGTCGTCATTTACTCCTGACATCTGAGCTGCTGAAGACACATGGGATTAATGTTACTTTCGCTTTGAAGTGAATGCGATGATCCCGATCTACATAAATGCATCTATGTTCACCCGAATCATTCGTGATCCAGCTTTATCTACAGAAGAAGTGAGTATAAGGGTTTTTATGAATCTTTCCTAATAATGTGCTAGTTAGCCAGTTTCACAGCTGAAGTTTAGTATGCTGCATAGATATATATACCTAGATGCCTCATTATGGACTGTTTCTATGGGCCGTGATACGTAAGCCATCCGCCATTTTTGGAACGGTCTGCGAATCTTTGAGCGCATTGACTGTGTGCGTCTACAACAGCAAGTTATACGCTTGTATATCTTTGAATATTCATTTATTATTATGGTGAATGCGAGATGGCTGACGCGTCAACGTATCTGGAGCGGTCGAATAGGGATCTATACTTATCTATGATCTGCTCGTCACTCCACGGAAGAGAGGGGCGGAGTCAGCAGAGCTCATTAGCATTTAAAGCAACATGGACTAGAACAGCTTGCTGAAAACAGAGCTGATATTGACAGGGTAAAGAAGGTGTTTTTTATACTACCATTGAGAAATTTTAACCAAAGTATTCTGTTAGATGGCAAAAATTTATATTCCTCATACAAAATGTGAGAAGGGTCAGACAATTTTTCCTGACAGGGTCAGCATTTTGTGTATATAGATCTTGAAAACTTGGCTCAAGCACCTGGCCCACAATTTTAGAACAATTAGCAATCTAGCCAATCAAGCTTTGAGCTGAACCGAGAGACAACTATTCCATAAACGCATTCCATATTGCATAACACTGTATTACAGATTTGAAAAACAACAGCAAATCTGCTTATTTACTCCAAATGACCTTAATCTCCTAAGAAAATAAGTACGTTGTTGTACTTTACTACAAAGTTATCCATTCTATTCATTCTGTAAAACAATCCAAAGTCAGATAACGGATACTATCCTGGAAAATTACTATATTTAAATTTATATTTACATATATGCATTTAGCAGACGCTTTTATCCAAAGCGACTTACATTGCATTCAAGTTACAGTTTTACATTTTATCAGCTCTATATAACTAAAGGTATACTATATAATACCTTTTCCATTTTTCTAGATATTTTTCTTTCAGTGTACTAACTGATCAACAATCACAGGTACAAGCTACTAACAAGGTGTATCATAAAGGAACAATGTTTCAGTTATTATTATGATTATTAAATTGAACAATTGCAAATAGCAGCTAACTTAATTTATGTGATGTGTGTACTGCGAGGCATCTTTAATTTCCTATTTTTGTGTGATTTAGATGGAAAATGCATGCCTTTTTATTGTTTGAGTCACTTATCAAAAGTTGCTAAAAGTCGCCAAATAAATATAAAAAATATCTAAACTTGTTGCTAGGTGCTTTTGGAAGAAAAAGTTGCTAGGGTAGTCTGAATGAGTCTGGAGAAGAGGAATCAATACCGGATCAATATGGGTAGAGTAGCTGAGTCCGGTTACAGTCATGTGACTGGTGTGAGATCTGATTGGCTCAGAGATTTCAAGCAGGAGTGCAGGATAAATTAATTATCAAATAATCGCATTATTCTTCACCTGATGTGAAAGGTCAGTCAGTACTGGATGGTCATTTCCTGCTAATGAGCAATAGATTGCATTACATGCTCTCGTTATATAGAGCCGGCGCCTCCTTCCCAAGCTTCTTTGCTTCTCTGTAGCTCAGTTTCAAAACCTGCTGATGTGAAGAACACACTGTGAGGAGCTCTGCAAAATCAATTATAATAAACTAAAAATAAAAGCCAATTGAAAATATTAATAAATACTATAGTAGTACAGAAATAATACTAACAGTCACAATGCTGCCTATTAGTGATGGAAAGTTCGGATCATTTTACCGACTCGGATCTTTGAGTCTCGTTCAACAAAATGAACAAATCTTTTTTTGAGTCATTTCGTTAATTTTTAGCAAAATATAATTAAAATGTTACATGTTACTTCCCTAACACATCTACTACTCACTAGTGCTGTCAAACGATTAATCGCGATTAATCGCATCCAAAATAAAAGTTTGTTTACATAATATACGTATGTGTGCTGTGTATATTTATTACATATATATAAATGCACACACATGCATGTATATATTTCAGACATTTTTTATTTTTATATATTAAATATTTATTTATAATATAAATATGAATATAAATATAGACATGTAAACACATAAATATTTGTAAAATATATACTGTGTTTGTGTGTATTTATATATACATATTAAATATACACAGAACACACACATACATTATTCAAAAAACCTTTATTTTGAATGCGATTAATCATTTGAAAGCACTACTACTTACGCAAACATTGATTCAAACAAGACAAAACTATAATGCTATAAGAAACAGAAAAGATTAATTCATTGTTTACATGGGTCTTTAGTCTATGATTAGCTCACCTCACCTCTTATCTGACAAGTCTTCGAGTTTGAGTCGTTCATTCAATACGTGACAGCTCTATAAACTTAACCAATGCAGTCCGAGCCGGAAAGAGAATTGATTAGTTAATCTCTCGAATCTTCGGGTTTGAGTCGTTTGTTCATCACGTGACAGCCTCATAACGACTCAAAAAAACCCGAAGACTCAAAACAGGTGAAATAATTCCAGTACAGAACCTATAGGATGTTGTGCATGCGTGACTGAACGAATCACTCCCCGAGACGACTCGTTCTTCCCGAGTCACATTGAAGATTCGTTCAAAATGAACAAATCGTTCAAGAACGACCCATCACTACTGCTTATGTAGAGAGTCTCAAAATCAGTCACTAAGGTTTCACCGAAGTTACAATTCTGCCTTAGAAAGTTTTGGAACAGAGCTTGTGTTTCAGTCAGTGATTGTGTTACTCAATGAGGGTCATTCGTGCATATTTTTATTCCTCCATTTTTCTTGTATTCTCTTAGGTTCTCCGCGGAGACATGCATTTCAGAGGCAGCGGGCGGCCAGCGAGACTCTGGATCACGGAGAAGAAACCTTGCAGGGTGAAGTCAGTGACTTCTTGTTGCGAAAACCCACTGCGCAGCCTCAGAAGGAGCCACCAAGACGCCTCTCGGCCAGTTCTTTGGACACCACTGCAAGAGCTCCTCCTGCCCTCAACAGGTACGGCTACGTCACCTCTTGTCAAAATATCCTAAAATTAGAGCAGGGGTGTCCAATCTTGCTCCTGAAGGGCCAATATCCTATAAAGCAAGGGTCTCCAAACTCCATCCAGAAGGGCCGGTGTCCAACTTGCCTCAACACACCTGCCTGGAAGTTTCTAGTATGCATAGTAAGACCTTGATTGGCTGGTTCAGGTGTTTTTAATTAGGGTTGGAGCTAAACTCTGCAGGACACCAGCCCCCCAGGACCGAGTTTGGAGACCCCTGCTCTAAAGCATGTTCCTGGAGCCCCCCTATCACTGCACATTTTGCATGTCTCTTTAAATCAAACACCTGATTCAGGTCATCAGCTCACTCGTAGTTACTCCATGACCTCCATGTGCAGTGTTGGGAATCACTGCTAAGAAGTTCTATTCCCATCAGTCCAAACACACTAGCTCAGGAGTCTCCAACTCTGCTCCTGGAGAGCTACCATCCTGCAGACTTCAGTTCCAACTTGCTTGAATACACCTGTCTGTAATTTTTCAAGTAACCCTGCACACCTTGATTAGCTGGTTCAGGTGTGTTTCATTAGGATTTGAGCCAAACTCAGGATATTGGTCCTCCAGGAGCAGGATTGGACTCCCCGGAATTAGGACTGTCCTATTCTGCTCTTAGAGAACCAATGACTTGATAATTACGGACAGGTGTGTTGGACCATAGTTGGAAATCTGAAGGTAGGTAGATTTCCAGGAACTGGATTGGGCCCCTCTTACCTATAGAGTTTAGCTCCAGTCTGCCCAAATACACTTGCCTGAATGTTTCTACTGATCCTAAAGATTCTGATTAGCTGGTTCAGACGTTTTTAATTAGAATTTGAGCCTAACTCTGCAGGAGAGTGGACCTCCAGGAGCAGGACTGGACACCCCTAATTCAGTCCAGTCCTGCTCTTGGAGGTTCACTATCTGGAGGGCCAATGTCTGGTGAGTTGAAGCAGGTGTGTTAGATGAGGGAGACATCCAAAATGTGCAGTGGTGGGGGGTACCCAAGACAGGTTTGAGAAGCACAGCTATAGTTTAGCTTCAACTTGCCCATACACACTTTCCTGAACATTTATTGTACTCCTGAAAACACTAATTAATTGCTTCTGGTGTGTTTAATTAAGGTTAAGGATAATCTGTGCATGACAGTGGCCCTCCAGGATCAGGATTGAACATCTCTGAATTAAGGGAACTTCATGCACCTTACCATTCAATTTCAAGATTCACAGTTCAATTCCTAAAGAAGCCTTGATGCATCTCAATTTTTTTTTAGTAATTGCATGGACATTGCTAAATTCTTTAAAAGATTCTGTTCATTATAATTTTTTCAGGTACAATCTAGAATGTTTGCAGAAGAATCAGAATTAAAGGGATAGTTCACCCAAAAATGCCAATTCTGTCATGAATTACTCACCCTCATGTCGTTCCAAACCTGTAAGACCATCTTCGGAACACAAACTAAGATATTTTTGATGAAATCCAAGAGCTTTCTGACCCTCCATAGACAGTAACGTAACTGAAATGTTCCCAGGCACAGAAACGCTGATGTCCACTGATGTCACATGGACTATTTTACCGATGTCCTTACTACGTTTCTGTGCCCTGACCGTGGTAGTACCCTTGCTCTCTATGGAGGGTCAGAAAGCTCTCGGATTTCATCAAAAGTATCTTAATTTGTGTTCCAAAGATGAACGAAGGTCTTACGGGTTTGGAACGACAAGAGGGTGAGTAATTAATGACTATCCCTTTAATCAGTTTGTCCCGTCATCTCTACTAGAATATAAAAGCATTTTACATAACAGTCTTGTTTACCATTCAGGTTAGAGGTAGAAGCCGTAATGGAGCTCAGAGTCAACACAGATGCAGTGAAAGACACGACTCCAACATTCCCCTCAACCCATGGACCTCTGGAAGTGGAGGATGGTGAAGAGAATGGACAGGAGATGATGGCAGAAGCGTCGGGAGGCGGAGGTGAAGATTATGGACCTGTGAGCCGTAAGGAGAGTCTAGAGCAGCCCAGCCTGTACCGCGACATCTGGAGCCTGAGAGCATCACTGGAGCAGTACGCCTCCTCCGACCTGAGCAGCAACGACAGGGACTCCACTCGCAGCGATGCCGACAGCGTTTGCTCAGCGGGAGCACCTAGAGCGGGCGTCCCCAGCTACCAGTCGCAAGACATCGATGAGGACATAGACGGAGACAGCGAGCTTCCATATGATGACGTGTTCAGGGAAGCCGAGCAGAGGAGAAATGGACGGGACAGTGTGGACCCAGAGAGAGGCAGCGACGGAGAGACAAACAACCGGAAGCTTCTGCAGATGGACAGCGGATATGCCTCAATCGAGGCTCCTTGCAAGGCTCCGGAGGAGTTCAGATTGTTTGGAAGTAGCTCCGGAAAGACAGCATCAGAACGTCGGAGCTTTTTCACCAATTCTGGCCGTAAAGGCACGGTTTGTGAGAGTTTTGAGGCACGGTTGTTTAAGGAAGAGCTGGAAGACGAGGCATCGGAGAGCAGCGTAAGTTTGGAGGCAGAGACTCAACCTCAACCCGCGACCAAACCCAGGCCGCGCTTCCGCCGCAGAGACTACAGCATCGATGAGAAGACAGAGGCGCTGTTTAATGAATTCCTTCGCCATGACCCCCAGTTTGACCAGCAGGGCTCGCCCTCGTTGCGTCACCGGCATCGCTCCAGAATCCATCTCAGAAAGCAGTGGCAGCGCAGCAAGCAGTACAGTGACCCCGGTGCCGCTCGATACTCGCCATCTTTAGAGCGACAGCGCTGCTATCCACTCCGCCGAGGCGACAGCGCCAACTACCCTTTAGACACGCGCTATCACAGTACCTTGCCTCGCATCGCTAGCGCCGCGGACGAGGAAGCCAGCGAGGGAGCAGCGAGTACGGAATCTCCCGAGCCGGAAAAATCCGGTCCAGAGCTGGAGGGTGCTGATCCGTCCTCAGAAACAAGAAGTTCTGGTCCAGACCTGGAGGAAAACGCAAACAACAGCAGCAACAACACAAGCCGGCATTTCTTTTCATCGCAAACACAGGACAACAGTGCCAGGGATTGTGGAATACTGGAGGACTTGGGAACAAATGCTCATCCCGCAGATTCACATAAACATTCACAGATGGACTGTGGTGGACCAATGGCTACATTTAGTTCTCATTTGCATTCACATACAAACACACTCACGCCGGATCCCACTGATCCGGATCAGGACTCGGACTACATGCGTCCCTCAGACAAACTGGCGTCCACACTGGACGATCGGCTCCACTCTATCCTGAGGACTCAAAGAGGGAGTCAAGAGTGTGTCGTGACCGTAAGCCGCACCTCGCCAGATCTAGAAGAATAAGGGCCAGTTTTACTAAACAGGGCAAATTAGCGCGACGATAATAGCGCAATGATGCGGGTGATTTACTAACAACACGCAAATTAAAGTACACAGATGCGACATCTCATTTACATATCGACCAACGCAATATACCAAGAGGACAAAAAATGCTAGAAGTTGCAAGAAGTTTTGATAGATCTGGTATTGCATGACTCCTAGATGAGGGTTCAAAGTCGTCTTTTATTTTTCTTAAGCAAATTAAAAATAACATGGCTTGGCAAACAATATCTTCGTGTTCTTGTATTCCAAATAAATTACGTTTGGAAAAAAAAACTCTCCCTTCTACCACACGCTCTCTGTTCTCTGCAACAATAATTGCAGCCATTTCAAGCACAAAATAGTTTAAGACATGCTTTTTTGGGGGGCGTTAAATAATGGCGCAAATGCCAGTAGTTTGACGAGCGCAAACATTAGTAAAATGCATGATTCATTTGAATACTGGATAATTTGAATACTGGATAATACTTTCTAGTACAGAAATCTAAACACTGGATGATACCCATAAATTTTGCGTCTGAAAGGGTAACTCCTACAAATGCATATGCAATAAAGTCATGCGCAAAAATAACTGTGTCCACGCCTTTTCAGCGCTAATTCTTCACTGTGCGTCTTTAGTAAATCCTGACAGTACTATTTTAACGCCAAAAGACGGTTTGCGCTGGCGCGAGCTGTTAGTAAATCTGTCCCTAAAAATCCGTTCACACAAAGAACAATAGCTATAACCATGAAGTTTTATTAATCGCTTTAACTCCAAAAGGATTGCGAAGTCCGCACCACAACTATAATGATAATGACACCGATTAACGATATTGTTGGAATCACGTTCAAAATGCTTTTTCCAGCTGATCAATGTTAAAAACATCATCAGCCAATCTGACTTTAAAGATCTTGAGTATTTAAAGGGGTCATGCATTTTTTTGATTATTTTATAAAGTTCTCTGAGGTTCACTTATAATGTGATTTTACGTCAAATAAACATCATAGTTTAGAAGTAATAGGCTATTTTCTATCCTGTTTTTGAGCCTCTCTGCAGAACAGTCTGTTTTCGCAAGTAAACGCCGACTGATATGATTGGCTAATGGTTTCGTTTATTAAAATAGCAGATGGACACCGCTGTGACGTACTCTGGGTCATTTGGGTTAAAAACGTATAAATACTCCGTATACACTATATTGCCAAAAGTATTGGCAGCCCCTTCTAATGAACAGCTTTGACTACTTTAGTAATTTCTATGAGTACAAATCTTAATGTTAAAGCATATAATGATATTCTAGGAAATTGTGTGCTTCTAATATTATAGCAACAGTTTGGACTATTTTCTATTCTAACATGACAATGTCTCTGTGTATAAGACAAGGTTCAAAAAGAAAATGATTGATTGAGTCAGTGTGGAAGAACTTGACTGGTCTGCATAAAACCAAGTCCTAATCCCAGTTTAACACCTCTGGTGTGACTGTAAATGCACAAAAACTCATCACCAAACACCAATCATTGTTGCCACAGATTTGGAAGTGCATTTTTTTGTTCTAAAGAAGGGGGTGCCAATACTTTTGTCCAGGGCCGTTGCTAGTGGGGTGAAAGGTGGTGACAATTCTAGGGGCCCCCACCGCCCAGGGGCCCCCACAAAATCCAGGAATTATACTATATAGGCCCATGTTCTGTGAATAATTCTAATATTTTATTAGTTGTATAACTGAGATATTATGAAAACCACAAAAAAGCATGCAATTTGGTTCCATGCTTGTATATTGTACAGTATATGATATGTATGTGTGGGGGGGGCCCACATCAATATTTTTTCAGGGGGCCCCCAATCCTCTAGCTACGGCCCTGCTTTTGTCTATATAGTGTATATCAAACGGTCTGGCTCAGACATTGCAATTGTGGTAAAAACGCCTTTACTCACTTGTTACTGTTGGATCCAATCTAGTCAGAATAGCGACAGACGAGAAACCAGTGTGTGCTTAGAATAAACAGAACGTTATAGTGCGTTGGTGTGGACGCTAATATAGTTAATGTTAGTTATCGTTCTTGTACAGAATAGTTTGGAATGGTACAGCGCCACCTATTGGAAAACTGACCAATGTACAAACTTTTTTTTTTTTCCCAGATCTGTTTTTTTTGGATGTCAGTAACTCTTTTTCCACCAACATGGTGCTGGTGCTGGAAACTAATGTCCTCATCACGTAAAGAACAAGAACTCGATAGCAACAGTGACGCAGATCTCGGCTGTTATAATTAACAAACACACACCCCTTGCTTCCACGTTTGTCACATTGCACTACGGCACTAGACACTTTCTTTTCGCCATCCATAATGGAGAATGCATTACTATGAATTTGAACGACTTGACCGTGATCGTTTGTGGTGGTGATACTCGTCAATCAGTGAGAATAGAGTGAGTTCTGTAGATCGTGCCGCCGAGCACCAGCACCGAAGAACAACAGCAAACATTACATCTATAGAAATGAGAATAACTCTACGTCAGTAGAATAAGAAACAGGACAAGCATGACGTCTAATGAAACATTAGCAATAAATACACATGTAAAGAGTGAGGTGTGTTGTAACTAACTCAGTAAAATATGACCCTGGAGCACAAAACCAGTCATGGTTCATATAAATCATATAAAAGCTGAATAAATATCTTTCCATTGATGTATGGTTTGTTATGATAGGACAATATTTGAAAATCTGGAATCTGAGGGTGCAAAAAAATCAAAATATTGAGAAAATCACCTTTAAATGACGTTGTTAGCAATGCATATTACTAATCAAAAATTAAGTTTTGATATATTTATGATAGGAATTGCACAAAATATCTTCATGGAACATGATCTTAATATCTAATGATTTTTGGCATTAAAGAAAAATGATAATTTTGACCCATACAATGTATTGTTGTCTATTGCTACAAATATACCTGTGTTACTTATGACTGCTTTTGTGCTCCAGGGACACGTATATAAGAGTCCAGTATAAGCGCTGACCGTCGACAAACAGTCATTATTGGTTTGGTGACATAAATTACACCCTTCACCAGAGTAAAGTAAGAGTGTAAACCGTGTGAACGCATCCATCCAAGACGAAACGCTTCATCTCATCACACTGATATCTGCAGGGTGCTTCGAGTCACATTTCAGCCGAGACTCGATTAAAAGCATTTCTAATTAAACAGAGCTTGAACACGTTCAGAGACAGAGATCCGATATATACCCACAATGCACTGCTCCTCATCTCATCATACTGAAGCATTTCAAGCTTGATGAGGGTCTCGGTTATAACATCTCTAGCCCAGAACATCGGTGTTAAGGTCTCAGTTTTCATACGCGCACAACTATTAGGGTCATAACTGTATCTTGTATTACACAGTCCAGGGCGCTCTATTAATAACTCAATGCTGTTCTCAGAAGCGCTGACGGACATAAAGCTGTCGGCTAGATCGCTCAGAACAAAACGGGGATTTTCTGTGCAACCGATCTGGGCTTGTTGCCATGGAAACAGGCGTGTACGGGGGTCATAGGTCACACGCCACCTGCTGATTCTGGCCTTCTCCTCTTCACTGTGAAGAGCGTCCAATCAGCTATCAGCAAACCCGTGACATCACTTCCTGTCGAGTCAGTCTCTCAAGGTGTTTGATTTCACCAATAACACGAAATCATAAAGAAGGACAATTTTAAACTAACATTTTGCTCATAAATACTTTGCACAATATTTACACACTGCCTTTATTTAGAAGCTATGACAATAAAACACATTGGTTATGATAAACCTGCATTACAGTAATGATAATTTGAGGTAAATGCGCTTAAGGCAAAGTGAATAGGGTAAAAAAAGACTAATAATCATCACCTTACACAGCTGATTGATAACTGCAAAAAATGTTTGCATTGCAAGTTTTCTAAAACATTAGGTTTAAATATGCAAATGAGTCATTATGTATTAAAATGCGCTAATTTGCATAAATTTCTAGTACAGAAATCTAAACACTGGATGATGTCAGTTTCAAAATTCTCATTTTTTTGACATATTAGAGTAAAAAAAAATTTGTGAATCTCATTTTTGTCGCTCCATAATTCAGAAAATGCTTAGAATGGACAGAAAACACTATATTCATAATTTTTGGGGGAATGAAGTGTTGTATATAATCATGCATATTATACATGAACAAAGACCTTCAGGGATGTAAATATAAAGGTGTGTAAAAGTGGAGATGTAAGAGAAAATACTATGAAAAATATGTATTGTAATTGAAATCTATTGACACAAATAGATAAGAAACACTTAACGGTGTCTTATGATGTTTCCACTAGTCTGCTATGAGAGCAGTGTTTTTGCCTGCAGTGTCTCTTAAAGAGACAGTACACCCAAAAATGATAATTCAGTCATCATCTACTCATCCTCAAGTAGATCCAAATCTGTATGAATGTGTTTGTTCTGAACACAAAGGAAGATATTTTGAAGAAAGTTTGTAATCAGGATGTTTTGGGGCACCATTGACTTCAATAGACTGCTCTGTTTCCCTCATTCTTCAGAATATCTTCCAGAACAAACACATTCATACAGGTTTGGATCTACTTGAGGGAGAGTCAAACTAACTTTGGTGCTTCGAGTCACATTTCAGCCGAGACTCGATTCAAATCAACACTGAACATTTCTAACTAAACCAGATCTCGAAATGATGACGTAATTCTCATTTTTTTGGGTGTACTGTCTCTTTAAGAGTCATGAAATACTTGACAATGTACTTTGTGAAGCAAGAAGTGATTTTTGGTTTGAGCTCTGTTCTCTTGAGATGTTGAGCCGAGTCGTTTCGAGTCGTTCAAACACTCGTCCGAAGCCAGACGTCAGCAGATCGTCTCTTCATCAGCTTCTGATTCATTATTGTTCGGCTCGGATACAGACATCTTCAGATTTGGAGGATCAAAAAACATGCTTTCATTCTCGGATTTATGAACCAGCTTCACAGATATCGTTTAATCCTTCAATATATTAATAATAACTTAAATAAACGATTGCACTTAATATAGCAATTGCAAGACGTAAACTAAAAAAAAAAAAAAATCTGAGATATAAAGTCGTATATCAAGAAATCGTAATTGTGATATAAAATGTCATAATTACCTTTTTATTCCATGACAAAAAAAACATGTTTAATTCTCTGATTTCACAACAAATAAAAGTTTCACAGATATTGTTTAATCATTCTATATATCAATAATAACTGCACTGTGTAATATTTAGGATGATCTATAGACAGAAATGCAATATAATATACATAACTACGTTTTCAGAAGAGTATAAAGACCTTACTTAATGAACCGTTATGTTTTTATTACCTTAGAATGAGCGATTTATAACTAAACCACTATGTGTTTAGCTTAGCACCATTCATTCCTTAGGATCCAAACTGGGAAGTATGGTGACACAAAATAAAACGTGGCGTATTCCTTTAACGGACAAACTGCTCTACAGAGCGCGTATCGTCACTGTGTTGTTCTCGCGAAAAAACACTGACACAATGATGAACAAGTAATATTCGCAATGACATTGTTTATTGAATAATTAAGTAAATATAATGCCTTAATTTACCTTTGTAAAAAACCTCATTGCTCTCTGTGGTCATCTTAGCCCTGTATCGGCCACCGTAGCTTCTCTGAAGGAAGGGGGACTGAGCCGCTGGATGCAATTCACAACCTCAACCGCTAGATGCCGCTAAAAACTACACACTGCACCTTTAAATGAACGATCCCACTTAAAGGGACAGTACACCCAAAAATGAAAATTCTCTCATCATTTACTCACCCACAAGTAGATCCAAACCTGTATGAATGTGTTTGTTTTGAACACAAAGGAAGATATTTTGAAGAAAGTTTGGCTGTTTTGGGGCACCATTGACTTCAATAGTAGGAGAAAAAATACTATGGAAGTCAATGGTGCCCCAGAGCTGCTCTGTTTCCCACATTCTTCAAAATATCTTCCTTTGTGTTCAGCAGAACAAACACATTCATACAGGTTTGGATCTACTTGTGGGTGAGTAAATGATGACAGGATTTTCATTTTTGGGTGTACTGGCCCTTTAATAGCAATTGCAAAAAAAAAAAAAAAAAAATTTTAATTTCTATTTTTTATTAAGTGAAAAAAAAAAAAAAAACTGAATTGTGAGACGGAAACTTTTTGGAGGAAGCAAAAAAAAATGTAGTTTGATTCTCAGATATCGTAACCAATAAAACAGCTTCACAGATTGTTTAATAGCTCAATATATTAATAATAACTTAAATAAACGATTCCACTTAACAGCAATTGATGATATAAAGTCATAATTGTGAGATCTAAGCTTGTAATTCTGAGGAAAAAAATTGTAATTGTGATATAAAATGTCATAATTATCTTTTTTATTCCATGACAAAAAAAAATGAAAAAAATTGGTTTGATTCTCAGATTTCAGAACCAATAAAATAGCTTAACAGATATTGTTTAATAGCTCAATATATTAATAATAACTTAAATAAACGATTCCACTTAATATAGCAATTGCAAGACATAAACTCAAAAAAATAATAATAATAATTCTGAGATATAAAGTCAGAATTAAGAGATCTAAGCTTGTAACTGAGGAAGAAAACTGTAATTGTGATATAAAATGTCATAATTATCTTTTCTATTTTATATTCCGTGACACGAAACCTGATTTGTGAGATGCAAACCTAAAAAAGTGGTTCAGAATCAATAAAACAGCTTCACAGATATTGTTTGAAAAATCTTCTGAAACCTGGGCCTCATATTTGCTTACAACAAAACATAAATAATTTTGTCAGAAACAATAATAAAGCAATAATTTTTTGAGCACAGCGTCCAGCGGTTTACTCTGATCAAACTGTGCATGACCCCAGAGAACCGAGTATAACAGCTCAATATATTAATAAAACCAGGAATAAATGATTGCACGTAAGGTCTCTAATATACTGACGGCTCTGTCTATCAGAGACTCTTCTTCAGATGAACATTATTCATCTCTTCTGCTCTGAAAGGACTTTAAAGTTGCCTCAAATATAACTTTTAGGGTTTTTTTGTTATTAAAAAACAAACAAGTCCAGCTCGGGTGACAACAAGTAACACAAAAGTAACGTAATGCATTACTTTCCATAAAAAGTAACAGTTACTTTTTTAACCCTTGTGCAGCCTTATGACATTTTTGTCCATTTTACTGTTTTTTCTTTTATATATAATTTTGCATGTGTTTATGCTAACTGCATACATTTAGGCTCAGGTGTGTATTTTTAATACAATTTTAATATTCCACCCTCATTTCCTTTAATAAATCTATTTTACACTAGATACAAACAATAGTTCCTCAGCGCCTTTTGGACAAAAATGTCTCCATTGAAACACATTAAAACTGATATTTTTAATCACAGTGCTGTTTAACTGTAAAATGATGCAATTTTTGTTAATAGGCTTTCGTTCTGTTGGCAAGGCTTCAAAATTACATTTGACTATTTTTTACCAGATGGTGCCATTTTTTCATATTTGGTCTATAAAGCAAATACTGGCTCTATTCCTGTTTCTGCTTCTGGATATTATAGAGACAATTAGATAAATAATGCAGCTATAAGTGTGTGTGTGTGTGTGTGTGTGTGTGTGTGTGTGTGTGTGTGTGTGTGTGTGTGTGTGTGTGTGAATGAGTGTGTGTGTGTGAATGAGTGTGTGTATCTGTGTGTGTGTGTATCTGTGTGTGTGTGTGTATCGGTGTGTGTCTCTGTGTGTGTATGTGTGTGTGTGTGTGTATGTATCTGTGTGTGTGTGTATCGGTGTGTGTGTATCTGTGTGTGTGTGTATGTGTATGTGTGTGTGTATGTGTATGTGTATGTGTATGTGTATGTGTGTGTATGTGTGTGTGTGTATCTGTATGTGTGTGTGAGTGTGTGTGTGTGTATGTGTGTGTATCTCTGTGTGTGTGTGTATCTGTGTGTGTGTGTGAGTGTGTGTGTATCTGTGTGTATCTCTGTGTGTGTCTCTGTGTGGGTGTGTATGTGTGTGTATCTCTCTGTGTGTGTGTGTGTGTGTATCTCTGTGTGTGTGTGTGTATGTGTGTATCTGTGTGTGTGTGTGTGTGTGTGTATGTGTGTGTGTGTGTGTGTATCTGTGTGTGTGTGTAATATTTGAGAGAGATAAACTCTACTGTAAATCATAACTCAAGCACTGTGAGCACCAGAGGAGTTTTGCTGACATCTAATGGAGAAAATATGCTACTGCACCCAAACAATATCTTACTAAAAGCTCATTTTTTTAAATATCAACCTCAAATTTGGAACACAACTAGTTTAGATTTATGGCTTTGAGTTCAACATGTTTCATAAAATATATATTTTATATAAAATATTGTTCATAAGTCATTTTCATAAACCTAGACCTGTATAACTTTTTTTGTTTTGGCTTCACTTTTTTAACTTCAACAATAGGCTGTTTAAAATGAGACCAAACGTGTCAAATTTTTATGACCGTTTTTTTTGACACGGACATTTTTGTCCACGATGGACCTGTGTGCAACTTTGTTTTATTGATGCACAAGAGTTAAAGAGTAAAGCAATATTGAAATGCATAACTTTTAATAGAAACCGATACACTGTTAAAAATAAAGGTGCTTCTTCACAGCGATGCCACGGAACCAAAGAAGCATTCAGTCACAGAACCGTCTCTTTATAATCTGAAGAACAAGCTTTTGTGAAACAGATGTTAAAGCTTCTTTATGGAGACATTTAGACAGAAAAGGCATCTTTATTTTTAACAGTGTTTCAGTGAGACAGGACACTTCTGCATCAGCTACTCACTCTCATGCTGCTTCATGAAGAGCACAAACGGAGATGTTTAACAGAACGTTCACGCTGCTCTTCTCCAGACTACAAAAATCATCCTAAAAACCTCCTGAAAAAGTGCATCTGAAACCACATGATGTGAGTAAATGATGACAGAAGCTTTACTTCAGGCCTTTATGTAGAATACAACATAAAGCTATTCATAATGTACACTGTGATGCATTGCATCCTTTCATAATTATTAAAACACAATATAATATTTGCAGATACAATTCAGATTTTTTTCTTGAAGTTTTGAGAAAAAAGCCAAAACTCTAACATAGAAGTGTGAGGGAAAACAAGTCAGAATTGTGAAATATAAACAATTGTGAGAAAAAAAAGAAGTAAAATATTAGAAATAAACTTTTTTCTTTATTAAAAAAAAAAAAAGAAAAAAAAAAGTAAAAAGAATTTTTTTTCTTTATTAAAAAAAAAAAAAAAAGTAATTTTTTTCCCTTTATTTAAAAATAAAATAAAAAAATAAGAAAAAAAGTTTAAAATTTTTTGTTTAAAATCCTTTATTTAAAAAAAAAAAAAAAAAGTAAAATAT
>CM041800.1:46123976-46133976 GCA_023376895.1 Aspiorhynchus laticeps | reverse complement strand
CTAGTCTTTGTGTGAAGCTGTCATTTTAGTTTTTATTAGTTTTAGTCACGTTCATACTCTTTTTAGTCTAGTCAAGTTTCAGTCGGAGCATTTTAGTCAGAATTATCCATGACTATTTTAGTCTAGTCTTAGTCGACGAAAACTGATGACATTTAGTCTAGTTTTAGTCAATGAAAATTGTATTTTAGTCTCTTTTTAATAATGCAATTCTATTTAACCCAGTCAATATAGTATAAGTACCTAGCAATATAGACGAAACCAACATTTTCTTTAAGCCAAACCCATTTCAAACAAGGTTATCTTATTATATTATTGTTACCTTATAGACTCAAGAATACATCCAAAGACGCTCTTGATTTGAATTTACATTTATTTTACCAACCAAACATGTTAGAAGTACACTTGTGTAAATTTAAATAAATAAAATAGCATCACATGACAATGCCAGAAAAAAAAAAAAAATACATTCAAGTTAAACAAGGTGCTTGAATGCTCGAGCTACAATAACATACTAAAAAGTGCAAATGAAATGTGTGTTACGTGTATTGCTTGTAACCTGAAGTCAGATGAAGTCTCTTTCTCGGAGTCAGACTTAACTTTGTTTGTTGTCGTCTTCTAAATAATGCGTGAGTGGAGCTTGAGGAAGTGACGTCGCCTGCGTCTGCGCAGAGTGTTGCCAAGTCCTTGGTTTTCCCGCAGAATTGGGCTACTTTAACACTGTCGCCGCGGGTTGTTTTTCATGTCCGCGGGTTGAAGCGACCCCGATAACGTGATATTTATCCCCTGCAATGCAAACTTTACCGGGGAACCCCCCTCGAAATGCGATTGGGCTAGTTTTGGGGTAGTTTTGAGTAGCAATTGGGCGGGTTTTGTTGCGAAAACCTGGCAACCCTGATGTCAGCCCCTGATGTGAGACACATGAAACGTGACAAAACGAGACGAAATAACGTTATAACATTTAGTTTCGTCTCGTTTTGGTCAACGAAAATGAAGAGACATTTTAGCATAGTCTTTATTTTGTAAACCACATTTAGTCTCGTTTTTATTCGTCAACGATATTGCATTATACATTTAATTTGAATGAATGAAGCATTTACATAGCGCTTTATTGTGTATTGCTGTACACCCAAAGCGCTTTACAATCATGTGGGGGGTCTCTCCTCAACCACCACCAGTGTGCAGCATCCACTTGGATGATGCGACGGCAGCCACAGGACAACGGCACCAGTGCGCTCACCACACACCAGCTACAGGTGGAGAGGAGAGAGAGCCAATCAAGTGGATAGGGATTATTAGGAGGCCATGATAGACAAGGGCCAGTGGAGGGAATTTGGCCAGGACACCTACTCTTTACGATGAGTGTCATGGGATTTTTAATGACCACAGAGAGTCAGGACCTCAGTTTAACGTCTCATCCGAAAGACGGTGCTTTTTGACAGTATAGTGTCCCCGTCACTATACGGGGGCGTTAGCACCCACACAGACCACAGGGTGAGCACCCCCTGCTGGCCTCACTAACACCTCTTCCAATTATCGTCATCGTCACATGACCAGCATTTACGTTGCGTCTCGTCTTCGTCACGTAATAAAGGTTCGTTGACGACGATATTTCGTCATAATTTTCGTTGACGAAAGCAACACTACTGCGAATTGATTGGTCTGTTAACCCAAGTTTGTGTCTTCTTAATGATGATTCTGGTCTCTGTATTAGCTCAATGCAAAAGAGAATGTTGTCAGCTGTGAAGAAGACAATAATACAGAACTGGTTTACACCACACGTGTAGAAAAACATTGGATCCGTAGCCTCCTGCAAATAGTGACGTGTGAATGTACAACAGCACGAATCAATGGAGCCAATTGATGCTTGGCAGTCTCTAACATACGTGATTATATAAAGGAATGACTTGCTTTGTTTTTTCCGTTCCCCTCCCTCTCTCTCTTTTGACTGGACTTTTAAAGTATTGAGTATATGTCTGTTGTTTTGTTATTTTGTAATGGATGTTAATGAAGCATCTCAACGTTCCTTCGTTACTAGTTCTAACGTGATGTTTTTGAATTAGTAACGGAGGCTTAAGCTCAGGTAAAAAGTCAAGTTATATTCTGGTCAACAAGTACAGTAAATAGATTTTTCAGAACATGTATAAATGGTAGATATATTCCATAACCTACCCAATAAAAATGTGATTATTCCGAATGCGTGTAAGTGAATGTGTTTGTCTTTAAAAATAAAAAAAACGTTATAATGCTCATTAAGCGAATCGGATCTGTGGATTAACATCATGAAAATTCACTAATTTCTCCTGAAATACATAAAAGTAAGTCACCGTTGAACTAGGAGAAGAACACTGAACTTTTTAGTTACCGACACAACGTTTATGTGAATAAAACACCGTCAGATTTTAATTGAAATGATTATTATTGCCGCTTTCCTTAGACACCAGTGCTTTTAACAAACATCAGCGAGTAGAGTATTCAACAAACGTCCTTTTTGCTAGTAATTAATTTAAATGTCTGAAACCTAAAATCTATTGTATGTGGTTTAAAACACTGAATTGTAGTGATATTGAAGTGTAGTGAAAAAATTCAAATTTCGTCGAATATATATTTGTAGCAATAGTCAACAATACATTGTATGGGTCAAAATGATTGATTTTTCTTTTACACCAAAAATCATTAGGATATTAATTAAAGATCATGTTCCATGAAGATATTTAGTAAATTTCGTACCGTAAATATATCAAAACTTAATTTTTGATTAGTAATATGCATTGCTAAGACTTCATTTGAACAACTTTAAAGATGATTTTCTCAATATTTAGATTTTTTTGCTCCCTCAGATTCCAGATTTTCAAATATTGTCCTATCATAACAAACCATACATCAATGGAAAGATTATTTATTCAGCTTTCAGATGATGCATTTCGAAAAATTTACACTTATGACTGGTTTTGTGCTCCAGGGTCACATATTATGCTCGATACGCCCTCTTGTGGCCTCAGGAGAGAAGCCTAAAGCTTTTTTCCCCCCTAACAGAAATTATGCCTTTTAAATTCAAATATTGATCATATTTATGTACAAAATTCAAATTTAGTTTTTCAGCCATTTTAATATACGCTATGAAAAGCTCTAAACGCATCTCTGGTTCAGCTCCAGACAAAGCCTGAAAACATGTTTGAATTCAGCAGTAAATGCTTTAAATACACCGGTGACCGTCCGCATGGAAGGGTTAAAGTCGAGGGATTGGAGGGCGTCAAATTTAATTTGAGGTGGCACTAGGGGTGTGTGATATATATCGTCTGCGATAATATCGTAATTGTTGTTTTAAAGATGTTCAATTTGACATTATCGAGTATTTTGCAAAAACCAAACAACACCTACGGAGTAGAGGTCTTCACGGAGGACCCGAGACCCGAGGACCCGTGCGGGTTCGGGTCTATATTTTAAACGGTCAGTCGGGTCCGGGTCGGGTCCCAATCTATTACTTCGGGTCCCGGGTCTTTTTAACATTGTGTGTAATACCCGAGTCGATCGGAGAACACCGCACCCGCGAGTGATCAGTGTCAGTCAGCATGCGTGTGTGTAACTTGCCGTTTGTAAAATTAGGATGAGAAAAGTGTGAGCGGGAAATAAGGTGGAAGAAAAAAAACAACACGCGTTACCGCAGCCGCCAGAAACAGAGCGCGCGCGGAGTTAATGTAGTACTGCAAGCGGACGCTGAGCATGAGTGGTGTAAAAAAAAAAAGCTGAAACAAAACTGAAGAAGAGACGCACCTGTTATTGAACACGCACGCAGTAGAGTGTAACGCACTTCTAATTCTGTGAGTTTTTTTGCAAAAAAAATAATTGCTCCGAGTCTTTATTACAACTAACAAAAAGTATCATTATTGTAGTTCAAACGTAACAGTCGAAGTTGACTCGAGATGAAAAAAAAAACTGCGACGTTGCATTAGTCTCCGTGACAGCAAATACTTTTAAAGCTGGAATAATGAGTGGATTAAGAAGCTCTTTCAGACGGCAAGAGAGAGGAACAGCCTAACATGGAGGGAAATGTATTGGCAAGGAGGATTGTATGCATCGCAGTCAGGGAAACTAGTAGTTAAGGCAAAAAGGTTTTTTTTTCGCAACATGTTTATTGACTTAATAGCATTTGCTGTGCAATATGTGCCGATCGGGACGGGTGCAGTCGGGTCTGTGTCTTCCCAGCCGGGTTCGGGTCCAACTTTCGAATAATGGTCGGGTCCGGGTAGTACATTCAAGGTATTTCTCGGGTCTGCATGGGTTCGGGTCCAACTTTCGAATAATGGTCGGGTTCGGGTCGGTTCCATGCAGCACATTTACGGGTCTCTTCGGATTTTTGGACCCGTGAAGACCTCTACTACGGAGTGCACGCATACATTACGTGATGAAGTCTAGACTAGTGTGTGTTCTTTCACTGCATGATTCAGTCTAATAAAATGCATTAAGATCACAAAATTCAAGATATGGGGCAGAAAATGTATATTTATATAATTTCATATAGTTAAAAATCCATTTTTTCTTCAAAAATCAGTTTGATTACAAATGTGACACTGATTTTATACAATAGTTCAATAAACAAGGTAATATTTAGTTTTAAACACCTGTTTTTGCTCTATTTCGCCACAAAAAATAATTCTAAACACTGTTTTGTGTCTCTGAGGAAGTGATTCGTTCCTGAATGAATCAATCGTTAAATGATTCGGTTCACTCGTAACGACTCACTTGTTAATAGTGACGTGCTGCCACCTGCTGGAGGTTTTAATTTCACATTTAAAGTATCTTTTCATTTTTAATCAATGTTTAAAATATCAAAACATTATGCATTTGTAACTGCAGGTTAAAGCACTCAACAGTGTGTAAATACATCTAAACACATTCATTCACAAGATTAATTTTATTGATACTGGTTTTAGTTGTTTGGTAACAGCCTAAATGTCTTATTATTCTAATTGACTGATTAAATGTAACAATTTGACTCAAAAGATGCACACTTTTAGAAAAAAAGGATTTATTAACAGTAAAAATGCCCATAAAAGGTAAAAATCAATTTAAACTTATATGAAAAGATTAATTTCTATCACTGATGTGAACTGAAAACACAGAATATGAATAATATCAAAAACTCCAGACAGATATCAGCACAATACACACTCGGCAAAATATCGTCTGATTATCGTTATCGGAAAAAATCCCCAAAAATATCGAGATATAATTTTTTCTCTATATCGCACACCACTAGGTGGCACAAATGAGTTTGGTAAGATTGCTGGCGCGCTCACCTGGTACGGTGAAGTCCTGAGTGTATATGATCTCATCCTCGGCGTCGAACAGCTCGTCGTCGTCCTCCTCCTCGGCGTAACCGTGGAGATCCTCCAGGTACGGCACCACCGTCATGCTCCGCCACCGGTCGCGCGTCTCTGCGCTGGGAGGGATGGGCACCGGCGGCTCCGAGGGCGGGTGTTTCTTACGCACCCAGCTAAACAGGAAGAGGAAATGACCCGTGAGACCAATCGTGACGGACGGCATCTGAAGCAGGGTTATTAGAGTTTACTAAAACTATATTTTCAATATTGAAAATACAATAAAATTTAACAATTAAAATTAAATATATGAATGCTAATATTTTTCATTTTCATTTAGTTTAACGATGATGCACTTAAAAAAAAAAAAAAAAAAAAAAATTATAATTAAACTAATTAAAAAAACTTTAAAAATGAACAAAAGTTAAACTAAAAACAGAAAATGTAAACAAATGCAAATTCTCATTTTTAAAGAATATTAAAAATCAATTATGTAAGATTAATTAATTGATATTATAATACAGTAAAACATAGTTTACTAAAACTATATAAAAAAAATCAAATATTGAAAATACAATAAAATTTAACTATTAAAATAAAATATATTAAAACTTGGCTAATATTTCTCATTTTCATTTAGTTTAACGATGCACTAAACTAACTAATTAAATAAACTAATTAAAAAAAACTTTAAAAATTAACAAAAGTTAAACTGAAAACAGAAAATGTAAACAAATGCAAATTCTCATTTTTAAAGAATATTAAAAAGCAATTATGTAAGATTAATTAATTGATATTATAATACAGTAAAACAGAGTTTACTAAAACTATATAAAAAAATCAAATATTGAAAATACAATCAAATTTAACAATTAAAATAAAATATATGAATGCTAATATTTTTCATTTTCATTTAGTTTAACGATGATGCACTAAAAAAATAATAAAAAAAAAAAAATATATATATATATATATATATATATATATATATATAATTAAACTAATAAAAAAACTTTAAAAATTAACAAAAGTTAAACTGAAAACAGAAAATGTAAACAAATGCAAATTCTCATTTTTAAAGAATCTAAAAAAGCAATTATGTAAGATTAATTAATTGATATTATAATATAGTAAAACAGAGTTTACTAAAACTATAAAAAAAATCAATATTGAAAATACAATAAAATTTAACAATTAAAATAATATATATGAATGCTAATATTTCTCATTTTCATTTATTTTAACATGATGCACTAAAATAAATAACTAAACAAAAAAAAATTAAACTATATAATTAAACTAATTAAAAGTTAAACTGAAAATGTAAACAATCAAATTCACATTTTTAAAGAATATAAAAAGCAATTATGTAAGATTAATTAATTGATATTATAATACAGTAAAACAGGGAAAAATTAATAATCTAAAATTGCAGTTTTCTATGTGAATATCTGTTAAAATGTAATTAATTGCAAGCTGTATTTTCAGCATCATTACGAGGGCTGGGTATCGATTCTTGATTACATTCAGTGAATATAGTTTTAATACAAATGCTATTGATATTTCTAAAAAACGAACAGTAAACATATTTACAAACGGTGAATTAATAAAAAGATTAAGAGCCACAGGCCTGTATTTTAAACCTATTCTTTTTTTCTGTATAGGTTTTTTTTAACAATAACAGCGCTATAAAATATGCTTCTTAATTTTTCTGGTAATCAGATGAAGGCATAAAACATTAATTTAATTTATGAAAATTAAACCATTTTCTTTTTTTGGCAAACAAACTGCTGCACAACAGAGGTTTACTGTTAAAATTAAAAAGTAGTAGAATTGTTAAATTGAGTTAAGACTGCTAAATAGTAATATATATATATATACACAGGTGCTGGTCATATAATTAGAATATCATCAAAAAGTTGATTTATTTCACTAATTCCATTCAAAAAGTGAAACTTGTATAATGTATACATTCATTCCACACAGACTGATATATTTCAAGTGTTTATTTCTTTTAATTTTGATGATTATAAGTGACAACTAATGAAAACCCCAAATTCAGTATCTCAGAAAATTAGAATATTGTGAAAATGTTCAATATTGAAGACACCTGGTGCCACACTCTAATCAGCTAATTAACTCAAAACACCTGCAAAGGCCTTTAAATGGTCTCTCAGTCTAGTTCTGTAGGCTACACAATCATGGGGAAGACTGCTGACTTGACAGTTGTCCAAAAGACGACCATTGACACCTTGCACAAGGAGGGCAAGACACAAAAGGTCATTGCAAAAGAGGCTGGCTGTTCACAGAGCTCTGTGTCCAAGCACATTAATAGAGAGGCGAAGGGAAGGAAAAGATGTGGTAGAAAAAAGCGTACAAGCAATAGAGATAACCGCACCCTGGAGAGGATTGTGAAACAAAACCCATTCAAAAATGTGGGGGAGATTCACAAAGAGTGAATTCACAAACTTTTATTTTGACGGGTTGCCGTCACGCAAGGTACATAAGAGGGTGACATCTAGTGGATTCAGGATTCACATTAATCAGATCTCGTGTTAAAGGTTTGCTGAAAACAATACCGGAAAAGATCGATTTGTGGCTTTCGAGAATCGATATCATTCTAAAAAAACATTAATCTGAAAACCTATTTTTTTTGCCCAGCCCTAATCATTAGGTCTTCAGTCGGGCTGCTCTATTATGACAAAAATCATAATCATGATTATTTTGGTCAATATTGTAATCACGATTATTTAACACGATTATTAGCGGGCCGTATAACTAAAAGCATTTTTTTGAATGCAAATCTAAAGTATTCAGTTAACAGCCTACTATAGAAATTGAATAATCAAATGTAAAATAAAACAGCGTAGTCTTCACTGTAAGAATTAATCTTCCTTTGTAAGCTACAAAAGACCTTCTGTGAAGAGCAGTGAGTGATTTTGTCTTTTGTTGTTTGATTAATATTAAGCACACAGTCGGAGCAGGAATATAGCGCGCTGTCTCTTTAAGAGCCGCACGGATACAATTTACTGTTACACGCGTATTTTCAGTATCATCTGTTTACATTCATTTATTACATAACCGACGAGGGTTTACGTGAATAATCACTAAGTGCCGCATTTTGACACGTTTGTGTGTATTTGAGCGTTTAGTCGCATACGTTCAGCTAAAGATGACTTTACATGCTCCGTCTCTGAGCCCATACACAGATATCCTCCTGAGGAACAGAGCAAGCTCTCTTTAAAACATTAATAAATCTAATCAACTTTAATAACTCAAGCACGTCCAATTTTGCAGAAGTCACATTACATGATTTTACTGATTTACAGTGAAAATGGGCTTTTATGGAGGAGTGAAAGCGCAGCTGGAAAGGGGCGCCATAATCGTTTTATCTCGATTATTGTATTTTTATAATCGTTGGAGGCCGAAATTGAACCTGAATTTCGATTAATTGCACAGCCCTAGTCTTCAGTGTCACATGATCCTTGCTCTCAGGTGAGCTCAAACATCTTTAGTGCACATCTTCCGTCTCCATGGAAACCGCATCCAATGCAGGTCAGGTTTATTTCTAGCTCTCACTATTCTCCACTCTGCGCTCATCTATCATCAGCGCTCCTGCGTCACCGGCTCTGAACGATTACCTTCACGCTTTGAACAGAATCTGAATATTCAGGGTGCTTTCACACGAGCACCCGGGTTCGATTGACGTCAGAGCTCGGTTCGTTTGGATGATGTGAACGCTGTCTTCCGACCTCGTGAACCGAACCCGAGTCTGCTTAAAAAGGGTGTCTGGGGTACGGTTCGCTGCTGATGTGAACGCAATCGTACCAAATCACGGAAGTGAACCGCTATTAATGACGTATTATTTGATAAAAATGTGTGTTTGTGTGTGTTTCACTCACTTTCCTGACGAAGAGTAAAACAAAATTATTTTTAGTATTTGTGTCTTGTTTTCTAATATAAATATCTAAACATTCTTGAATCAAGATGCATTACTTGACAAGCAAAATGACTTAAGATTTTAAGGAAATCATCAAAATTTTGTTAGTTTTTGCTTAAAACGAGCAAAAATATCTGCTAATGAGGTCAGAAAAATCATCTTAATTCAGAGGCTAAACAAGATTATTTTTCTTGCCCCATTGGCAGATATTTTTGCTCGTTTTAAGCAAAAAATAACTATTTTTTTTCAGAAAACAAGAAATAATATCTTAAATCATTTTACCTTTAAAGTAAATTCATCTCGATTCAAGAATTTTTAGATATTTATACTAGAAAACAAGACAAAAATACTAAGAAAGAAAATCATTTTTTGCAGTGCAGAACAGAAATATTGATGATTCTGCTTAGCTAATAATTCTAAATTATGTTATGCACATTTGCTTGCCCCAGACTACATGCATTATGATTATTATTATTTGAATCGCATTCCATAATAAGTTTTTGTTTGCATAATATACGAGTGTGTGCTGTGTGTATATATATATATATATATATATATATATATATATATATATATATATATATGTATACATGTATATGTATACATGTATATGTTTATGTATATATGTATATATATATACACACACACGCATATATATATTTCAGAAAAATATAATGTTTATGGGGGGGGTCCGCAGCGCACACAGGCCCTGCCCACATTGCAAGCGACTATATTAATATAA
>CM041800.1:46108976-46118976 GCA_023376895.1 Aspiorhynchus laticeps | reverse complement strand
TCTTTAAAGTTGTTCAAATGAAGTTCTTAGCAATGCATATTACTAATCAAAAATTAAGTTTTGATATATTTACGGTAGGAAATGTTCAAAATATCTTCATGGAACATGATCTTAATATCCTAATGATTTTTGGCATAAAAGAAAAATGTATAATTTTGATCCATACAATGTATTGTTGGTTATTGCTACAAATATAGCTGTTACTTATGACTGCTTTTGTGCTCCAGAGACACAAATATTGTATTTTCAGTCATTTGCATTGAGCTGGTCTCTGCCCTTCTACCTCATAACTTGCACTATATGTCATAAAGCTTAATGTATATACACATAACTTATTTTAGTGCTGTCAAACGATTAAATCGCATCCAAAAATAAAAGTTTTTGTTTACATAATATATGAGTGCGTACTGTGTATATTTACTATGTATATATAAATACACACACATGTATATATATATCAGAAAAATATACATAATATAAATTATAGGAATATAAAATATAAATAATCAAAATATATACTGTATGCGTGTGTATTTATATATACACACAGTACACTCAGATATATTATGTAAACAAAAACTTTTATTATGTATGCTATTAATAATTTGACAGCACTAATATATTTATATACTTTGTTATTTGCACTTCTGGGTAGATGCTAACTAGTGTTGCTTTCGTCAACGAAAATTATGACAAATATCGTCGTCAACGAACCTTTATCACGTGACGAAAACGAGACGAGATGCAACGTAAATGCTGGTCATGTGACGATAATTAAATGTATAATGCAATATCGTTGACGAATAAAAACGAGACTAAATGTGGTTTACAAAATAAAAACTATGCTAAAATGTCTCTTCATTTTTGTTGACCAAAACGAAACGAAATGTTATAACGTTATTTCGTCTCGTTTTGTCGCGTTTCATGTGTCTCACTTCAGGGGCTGACATCAGGGTTGCCAGGTTTTCACAACAAAACCCTCCCAATTGCTACTCAAAACTACCCCAAAACTATCCCAATTGCATTTCGAGGGGGGTTCCCCGGTAAAGTTTGCATTGCAGGGGATAAATATCACGTTATCGGGGTCGCTTCAACCCGCGGACATGAAAAACAACCCGCGGCAACAGTGTTAAAGTAGCTCAATTCTGCGGGAAAACAGCGGACTTGGCAACACTCTGCGCAGACGCAGGCGACGTCACCTCCTCAAGCTCCACTCGCGCATTATTTAGAAGACGACAACAAACAAAGTTAAGTCTGACTCCGAGAAAGAGACTTCATCTGACTTCAGGTTACAAGCAATACAAGTAACACACATTTTATTTGCACTTTTTAGTATGTTATTGTAGCTCGAGCATTCAAGCACCTTGTTTAACTTGAATGTATAATTTTTTTTTTTCTGGCATTGTCATGTGATGCTATTTTATTTATTTAAATTTACACAAGTGTACATCTAACATGTTTGGTTGGTAAAATAAATGTAAATTCAAATCAGAGCGTCTTTGGATGTATTCTTGAGTCTATAAGGTAACAATAATATAAGATAACCTTGTTTGAAATGGGTTTGGCTTAAAGAAAATGTTGGTTTCGTCTATACTGCTAGGTACTTATACTATATTGACTGGGTTAAATAGAATTGCATTACTAAAAAGAGACTAAAATACAATTTTCATTGACTAAAACTAGACTAAATGTCATCAGTTTTCGTCGACTAAGACTAGACGAAAATAGTCATGGATATTTCTGACTAAAATGACTTAGTTGACTGAAACTTGACTAGACTAAAAAGAGTATGAACGTGACTAAAACTAATAAAAACTAAAATGACAGCTTCACACAAAGACTAGACTAAAACTAACATTAAAACAGGCCGCCAATGCTAACTGTATTTCACGTGTACTCAATGACAGCAAAGCTGAATCTAATCTAATCTCATCTATAGTCCTAACCATCAGGCTCTCTGTGAAGCGGCTCTGAAAGCCTGTGCATCATGACATGCTCTACACAAATACATTTGACTATGTTTTCCAGTCAAACGAGCTGTGGTTTGGTGTCTCACCTCTCAGCAGGTCCGAGAGCTGCGGGCCGCACTCCTCTGGAACGGTGTAGTCACCCTTCCCAATGTTCTCGAATAGCTTATAGATGTTGTCCCCCTCGAACGGGTACAGGCTCGTAGTTATGTTGTATCTGTGAGGAGAGACATCAGACGATCTCTGTTTAGCTCCACAGAGAGAGAGCGCTTTCACTGATGGAGAGCAACAGTTTATTTTCTCCATAGGGAAATCTACTTTTAATTATAATTCATAAAAAGTGTTAACGTGACAGATGCGTTGTGATCTAGAAGGTAGTTAATCGATAATCTGCTGGATAAGCAGCTGGGAAAACTACATTACCCATAATGCTGTGCAGAAAATTCCACCAATCAAAGTCACGGCGAGGAAATCTGTGCTTAAATATATGCACATTTTGCAATAAACTACAGATATAATCAACTTTTCTGTGTTTTATAATTGTCCATTACTTTTAATTCAATTACATCATTTGCGATGCTTCATGGGATTGTAGTTCTTTCTCTCTATTATTCAAAATAAGATATGTAATAAACACATCCGCCAACATTTTCAGCAAAACAACAATTATTCCTAGAAGTAGACCCCACTGGGAGCCTATACTGACAATTACTTAATAATCTTGCACAGATTTAACTTTGTCTAAATATGTTTCCAGCCCCTGTACATTTTGTGGTCTTGAGGATTGAAACATTAATCTAATATTTAAAGTAAATTTTAATATTTAATCTAAAAATTATATTTATTTATGCTGAAGTTTTGGTCCCATATAGTTAAACCCCTAAATCATTTAATGTAACAGATGTTATTTGTTACTATACTGATACCTTTGATAAAATATAACTAATATATCTTCCAACTTTTTTTTTTTTTGGTACATTTTTTATCCATAAATAATTTTTTAAACTACTCAGTGTTTGATTTAGGTAAACTCACTTCACGTCGAATCATTTTCTTTAATCAGTAATTAAAAAACGTGACAGACAGCTTTTAGGCATTGTTCTGTTTTTGGTTAAAAAGACTTATTTATTTTAAATAAGTCAGAAATGACAAGAAGGCAGCTTCCCGCAATACAATCTCCACAGGCAATGCCCGTAGCACGGGGTCGTTGTGATTTATTAATGAACAATTCATTATAGATGTTTCATTAAAACATATTAACCACAGTTTTCAATCATTAATCGGGTATGACGAAACGAGGAAAAATGTAGTCATGATATTCCGACGCATATTTCATGATTTAAATAGGAGCGCATAGGCGTATGTATGCACATACTTCAGAGACAGACCAGCTATTTACTTAAAAATTGCAAGAATACCATATCACATTAAAGAGCAATACAATCGGCGTTCAACAAGTGTTGCGCAATAATTAATCAAAATTAATTAATTAATAAAAAATAAAATGAAACCACTGTATATTCCGAGTATTTCTCCAGCAATAACATAAGCAGCCGTGGGCAGATTCTCAGTTAAAATAATCTATTTAACAGATGATACTCTACCATATGTGTAATCTTCCATATTAACGTGAAACAGCCGTATGTAAGCCGCGACAGTCATGAGATAACTGATGAGAATCTGCGGCTGCTCACGTTACTTTACTGTTTAATGTTATTGGTTTTATTATTGTGCAGTGTTTATTATGATTCTTCTCCAATCTTATCTACATAATGCTATTCAATCACTGTGCTCAAACACGGAGGATATATCACGTTTGAGATGGTAAAACCAGTTATTTTTTAATAACTCTGGGATGAAATTTTTTTATATATTTGAACAACTCCAATTTGATCTAATACGTGATGATAGCCTATCTGAAAGTAGAGTAAGTGCACGAAAGCACTGTTTAATTTGTACAGTTTTAGTCGTGGTTAATGTTTTATAAGATGTATAAGCTTGTCCGATTGTATTGCTCTTTAATGTGGTATGGTATTCTTGCATGTTTTAAGTAAATAGCTGGTCTGTCTCTGAAGTATGTGCATACATACGCCTATGCGCTCCTATTTAAATCATGAAATATGCGTCGGAATATCATGACTACATTTTTCCTCGTTTCGTCATAGCCGATTAATGATTGAAAACTGTGGTTAATATGTTTTAATGAAACATCTATAATGAATTGTTCATTAATAAATCACAACGACCCCGTGCTACGGGCATTGCCATTCATACAGGCTACAGCGGAAGTTATTTTACACAACTACTCCAAGTTTTTGAACGCGGACTGTGAAAAAGGCCTGTGGAGAGGGCTGGATTGTGTGGGCGTGGCCTAAACATGCTCCGTCTCGATTGGCCTGAGCCAGAGACTCCGCCCACCAGCTCCAGCGGTCAGTGTGTCTCATCATCAGCATGAAGCGTGTCTGGAGGAACTCACAGCGTGACCCCAGCAGACCAGATGTCCACCTTGAACCCTGAAAACGTGTCCAGGCCGTTGGCGATCTCCGGTGGCTGGAAGGCCGGCGACCCCTGACTCGTCCGACACGTGTCGTCCTCCGCAAACGGGTGGAGCGCCTGGGGGTCAGAGATCAACACAAAGGTGGTGCATGTGGTCAGTGATGTTTCAGAGCATGAGTCTCCTTCAGGATCCTCTGCTGCTTTAACCCTATAAAACCTTCTTCTTTATACCTGGACATGTATTTCTAAAGCTCTAAATGATCAAACTTTGCTGTTTCTCACTCGATCTTCTCCATCTCTTCTGTCTCTGATTGATAGTTTAGAGTGTTTTATCCAGTAAAAGCTCTTGTAGTGTAATCGTACATTATACATGTGACTGATTTTGATCAAGTAAGCGTCAGAATAACTGCAGTCATATCTCCAGATGAACACTTACTGGACTGAAGCAGCTCAGCTTTACTTGATTCTCCATCAATCATGTTTTAGTCTCAAATCTGATCATCAGGATCTTTTGAGGAGCGTTTGTTTCTCAGCGGAGGAATGATCTTCATCTCACATCTTCTGAGGAGCCTTTATTATTCATCTCTCAATCAGCATTGCATTATATGTTATAATCTCATCTTATTGAGACGTATTATTGGAGATATAGAGCGACCGCTGATATATTTAGATCATTTTATGTCTCTACTGTTATAAAAATAAAAAAAAATTTTTATATCAAAATATCATTTGTGCTCAGTTTGAGTGAGGTGTTTTTTTTTTTATAATCAGACTACATGAGCCATAAAAGCCTGATGAATGAAACAAACGCTGACTATTATTTCTTATATCAGGGTTTACAGGGTTAATCATCTCACCTCCGCTACACCCAGGTCAGAGATCTTCAACGCCCCGTCTGTAGTGAGCAGCAAATTCCCTGGTTTAATATCTTTGTGTACAATTCCCTGGCTGTGCAAGTATTGAAGACCATCCAGAAGCTGGCAAAAGTACCTGAGAGAGACACAACAGAGACACAAACGTGTGTAAAACACCAGCAGATCAGCAGAACTACTAGTGCTGTCAAACATACAAAATAAAAGTCTTTGTTTACATAATATACACTACAATGCCAAAAGTATTGGCACCCCTTCTAATGAACAGGTTAGTAATTTCTATGAGTACAAATCTTAATGTTAAAGCATATAATGATATTCTAGGAAATTGTGTGCTTCTAATATTATAGCAACAGTTTGGACTCTTTTCTATTCTAACATGACAATGTCTCTGTGTATAAGACAAGGTTCAAAAAGAAAATGATTGATTGAGTCAGTGTGGAAGAACTTGACTGGTCTGCATAAAACCAAGTCCTAATCCCAGTTTAACACCTCTGGTGTGACTGTAAATGCACAAAAACTCATCACCAAACACCAATGACTTGTACTGTAGAATAAGGTAAAATAATATACCTGTGAAAAATGAATTAATTTATTTTACAGTGTAATTGTTTTCCAATATATGGCTATTACTGTCATAGGAATAATATAACATTATTATATTCTAATTTGTTTGGCTTCCAAATTCAGCGGTGTGAGTGTAAAGCCCCTTTCACACAGAGATTCCGGAAAATACACGGGTAATGTGTTCCGGCATTTGTTCCCGGATCGTCAGATTTGCTGCATTCACACTGCCAGTGATTTTCCGGAATATGTGCGTGCATTCACACACAACCCGTAAAGATCCCGTAAAGACACGTGACCTTTCATGTGACGTGTATAATGCGCGCTCACCATTTCACTAAACTGAATGATTTCAGCTTCAGCGCTGATAGCGAGGAGCTCCCTGTTCGCCGCTTCATTCTAGTTTACACATTTTTCGTCGTGTGAACGTTGATCTGCCTTCAAAACACCCGGTAAAACTGTCGAACGATAAAGTGCGTCATCACTACCACACACTCGTTACGGCATTGATCCGGCTTTTGTTCACACTGCGCTCGTTCCGGAACTGAACCCGGCAATGTTACTAGGTCCCAACCCGGGTTCAATCCCGGAATTAATCCCGGGACGTGTTTGCGTTCACACAGAAGGCATTCCGGCAATTTTCTGGCAATTTTCCGGGACCAACGTGCAGTGTGAATGGGGCTTAATTCAGACTGAGACACTATATCACAACTATAAAGAGGATCGAGTCCCTCTTTAAACCTCAAGTGCAAGTCAGTTCACCAGCTTTTTAATTTAAGCTTGCACACTGAACCTGTGTTGGAGATCTTAATTTTGAACTCTCAAAGTGCACCACATAGATGAATTTAACTTTAAAATGCACCACATTTTCTTACGTGGGGGGGGGGGGGGCTGGTTGGATATGCCCCCGGACCCCCCCTAGAGGGACCGAGGTCCACCCACCACAGTCTCACAAAATCCTGTGGGAAACACTGATGGTGGATATATTTAGTAAAATGCTCCTCTCTAGAGTTAACTTTTCTAGCTGACTAAAGGTGCGTTCACACCAGACGCGAATGAAGCGTTAAGCGCGAGTTATTTACATGTTAAGTCAATGCAAAGACGCGAATAGACATCCTGCGGCGCGATTCGCACGGCGCGAATTGAGCGTTTCGGGCGTTTGCCGTGCGAGTTGAAAAATCTGAACTTTGGCGGATATTCGCGCCGCGTTAACCAATCAGGAGCTTGCTCTAGTAGTGACGTGATTACGAGCGGAGGCTGTATGTGGAGACCCGGAGCTGTACGATAGACCACCTGTTAGATTTACCCAAAACGAATTATATCTCATGTTTATCCAGATACATCAGAGCCAGCGGCAGATGTCAGAAGGACTAGCCGAGGTTACGCTCCTCTCTTTGGGATACATGAGCACGAGCGCCCGGTGATCGCGTGGAGCTCACGGCTACGAAATCAGCGACGCACATTTTCAAATAGGCGCCGTTTTTATAAATAAACCGCATATTTGAGTTTTAAACAACTACATTCTCGGCTGAAATACACGCGTCCAGTGTTTCCATAGCACATAAATTGCAACTAGCCTCTAAACAAAATCCATGTCAGCCGTATCACAACGAGACTGGAGCCGCCGGCAGAAGCCCCCCCCATGACGCGGATTCCACGCGCGAATGACGCGGATTCCACGCGCGAATGACGCGGATTCCACGCGCGAATGACGCGGATTCCACGCGCGAATGAAGCAAGTAAACTCAAAATGTTCAAGCGTCCAACTACGCGCGAATAGCGCGATTTATTCGCGCAAGTCGCGTCTGGTGTGAACGCACAGTAACGAGTTACAGCGATCTGTCACTTCACATCAAACAGCGCCAAAACGGCATTTATTGTCTGAATACTGTAACAAAATTTGAAATCTGAGACTGTTTCATATTAAAAGTAACTAGGCTTATTGTGATTTATTGGATGGGATGTGTGTAATAATGTTCCGTTCATTAACTGAGCACAAGCGAGACTAATTGATTTTTTCGGATTTAAGAATCAATATTGTTCTGTAAAATTGAGAAATCTATATTTTTTACCCAGCCCTAAGAACTACAGTCAGATATACTGCCATGAAAATCACAAATCACTTCAGTTATTAGTAACACATTAATTATTTTAATGAAACGTTCTCAAACTCTGAACCCGTTTCGCTGGATTCAAACCATAATTTCCACCATTTCTTGTTTGCATATTCAAAAAAATATTTAAAAAAGTCTCATAACATTATTCAATGCAATTGTATTTTTTTCAGTGTAAATGATTGAATTTGATAACGTATAGATAAAAATAATCACATTATTATAATTTGATTTATAGATTAAATGCAAGAATTTTAAATGAAAGATGAAGTATTAATGAGGTTAGGGGGAAAATGCCTTTGGAATAAACATAAAAAACATGCAGATTTATATGTCACACCTGATAGAAAGCTAATGATGATGATTTTTTAATATATATATATATATATATATATATATATAGTTCATTTGTTCTTATTTACTGGCTGTCACTTGTCTTTAATAATGTTTATTTTTGGCTAGTGATTTTTGTTGTGGTATTGAAATTGAAAGAGAATTGTAAAATTGTATTGATATCTAAAATATTAGCGTTTGAAAAACAAACTTCAGGCCATTTCTTTGTAAGGCAAGTTAACCTCGAATGACTCGAATATATATTCATACACACTGCTGCTCAAAAGTTTGGATCAGTATGATTTTTAATGGTTTTAAGGGAGTCTCTTCTGCTCATCGAGGCTGTATTTATTCGATCAAAAATACAGAAAATTCAGTAATATTGTGAAATATTATTATAATGTAAAACAGCTGTTTTCTATGTGAATATGTGTTAAACTGTAATTTATTTCTGTGATCAAAGCTGTATTTTCAGCATCATTACTGCAGTCTTCAGTGTCACATGATCTTCAGAAATCATAATAATATGCTGATTTATTATGAGTGTTGAAACTCTTCATATTGTTTTTTGGAGCGTGATATTTTTTCTTTGATTCTTTAATGAATGCAAAGTTAAAAAGAGCAGCATTTGTGTAAAATATTAATATTTTCTAACAATATAAGTCTTTACTATGACTTTTAACACATCTCTCCTGAATAAAAGTATTAATTTCTTTAAAAAGAAAAAAGAAAATTTCTTTTTAAATAAATGTTGTTCTTTTTAACTTTTTATTAATCAGAGAATCCTAAAAAATATATATATCACATCCCAAAAACATATTGTGCAGCACAACAGTTTCAACATTGATAATAATCAGCATATTATTATGATTTCTGAAGATCATGTGACACTGAAGACTGCAGTAATGATGCTGAAAATACAGCTTTGATCACAGAAATAAATTACAGTTTAAAGTGTATTAAAATAATATTTCACAAAATAACAGCTATTTTTCTGTATTTTTGATTCTTTGATGAATACAAAGTTAAAAAGAACAGCATTTATTTAAAAATAATTATACAATATACAATGCTATTCAAAAGTTTGGGTTCAGTACATTTTTTCTTTCATTTTTTTAAAGAAATTAATACTTTTATTCAGGAGAGATGTGTTAAATGTTATAGTAAAGACTTATATTGTTAGAAAATATTAATATTTTACACAAATTCTGCTCTTTTTAACTTGTATTCATCAAAGAATCAAAGAAAAAATATCACGTTCCAAAAAAAACAATATGAAGAGTTTCAACACTCATAATAAATCAGCATATTATAATGATTTCTGAAGATCATGTGACACTGAAGACTGCAGTAATGATGCTGAAAATACAGCTTTGATCACAGAAATAAATTACAGTTTAAAGTATATTAAAATAAGAAACCAATATTAGAAATTGCAATAATATTTCACAATATTACTGATTTTTCTGTATTTTTGATGGAATAAATACAGCCTCGATGAGCAGAAGAGACTCCCTTAAAAATCATACTGATCCCAAACGTGTATAAATTGAGTCTGTGAGACATAAAACCAATATAAATATGCTAAAGATAGACATTATGGTAATTTTACAACCCGAGAGCCTCAGGTGGGCGTCTCTCAGTCACTGGTTTT
>CM041800.1:46083976-46103976 GCA_023376895.1 Aspiorhynchus laticeps | reverse complement strand
TAATTATTCTGACAGTTTGAGGTGTTTTTTTTAACCATTGGTCTTCCATAGCAGCATATATTTAGATCACAGTTAAAACCACAAATATAGCACTTCAATACCATGGTAAAAATGAAATATGGCTTCTAGGTATTTGTATGAAAAACAGTAGTCTAAATACATTTAGTATAAATGCTATAGCTTAATCACAAAAAAATACTGTAAATATATTCCATTACTCCTCCTTCAATACATTTAATACATGTTTACATTAATAATATAATAAAATTCGACACGAATACCAATATTTCTGACACAATACCATGGTGTAGTTAGTGCTACTATGGTAAATCTATGGTAAATGATAGTGATTTGTGGATTAAAAATCCTTACGAGTGGTTCGTTTATCGAGGAAATTCGATAAATTATCGTTACCGATTTATCGCCCAGCCCTATGTCCTACATTTATTCAGACTGATTTTTGGCGTACTGTACAGCCCTGACCAAACCAGATCCAGATTATAGGAGCTCCTCGTTTAGCGATAAACTCCTCCTTAATTTCACGTCCGCCTTCTGTGATGTCGCTCCGCACTGTCGTACACAGAAACATGTCAACAACTAGACTTTATCATCGTTATCGTGGGAAGACAATCTTATCGTGGGAGAATTTGTGTGTGTGTGTGTGTAATCGCAAACTTACACATGTATCGTTTATCGTTGTATCGTGGTACGTGTATCGTTTGTGTGTAATCGCAAACTTACACATGTATCGTTTATCGTTGTACGTGTATCGTTTGTGTGTATATCGCAAACGATACGATATCACCCATCCCTGCTGGTTAACACACTAAACGAGCTGGTGTTTCAGGTAATTTAAGGTTTTAGGAGGTTGTGCTACAACAGAGAGACACAAACATTTGTATACTGAACATTCAGACAAATCATGAAATTATTCAAATGAACGTGAGATGAAAAGCGTGAGAGAGAGATGTGTAGCTCTGAGAACAGAGACGAGCCGTGTTTCCACACAAACAAGAGAGCTGCAGGCTGATGCACACACACACACACACACATCTGACTGACCGCATCACTAACACACACTCACTCACACACACACATCTGACTGACTGCATCACTCACACAAACACTCTCTCACACACACACACACACACACATCTGACTGACTGCATCACTCACACACAAACACTCTCTCACACACACACACATCTGACTGACTGCATCACTCCCACACAAACACTCTCACACACACACACACACACACACACATCTGACTGACTGCATCACTCCCACACAAACACTCTCACACACACACACACACACATCTGACTGACTGCATCACTCACACAAACACTCTCTCACACACACACACACACATCTGACTGACTGCATCACTCCCACACAAACACTCTCACACACACACACACACACACACACATCTGACTGACCGCATCACTAACACAAACACTCTCTCACACACACACATCTGACTGACTGCATCACTCACACAAACACTCTCTCACACACACACACACACATCTGACAGACTGCATCACTCACACAAACACTCTCTCACACACACACACACACATCTGACTGACTGCATCACTCCCACACAAACACTCTCTCACACACACACACACACATCTGACTGACTGCATCACTCACACAAACACTCTCTCTCTCTCACACACACACACACACACACACACATCTGACTGACTGCATCACTCACACAAACACTCTCTCACACACACACACACACACACATCTGACAGACTGCATCACTCACACACAAACACTCTCTCACACACACACACATCTGACTGACTGCATCACTCACACAAACACTCTCTCACACACACACACACACACATCTGACTGACTGCATCACTCACACACAAACACTCTCTCACACACACACACATCTGACTGACTGCATCACTCACACACAAACACTCTCACACACACACACACACACACATCTGACTGACTGCATCACTCACACAAACACTCTCTCTCTCTCTCACACACACACACACACACACACATCTGACTGACTGCATCACTCACACAAACACTCTCTCACACACACACACACACACACACACCTGACAGACTGCATCACTCACACACAAACACTCTCTCACACACACACATCTGACTGACTGCATCACTCACAAACAAACACTCTCTCTCACACACACACACACACACACACACACACACACACATCTGACTGACTGCATCACTCACACAAACACTCTCACACACACACACACACATCTGACTGACTGCATCACTCACATAAACACTCTCTCTCTCACACACACACACACACACACACATCTGACTGACTGCATCACTCACACACAAACACTCTCACACACACACACACACACACATCTGACTGACTGCATCACTCACACACAAACACTCTCACACACACACACACACATCTGACTGACTGCATCACTCACACACAAACACTCTCACACACACACACACACACACACATCTGACTGACTGCATCACTCACACACAAACACTCTCTCACACACACACACACACACACACATCTGACTGACTGCATCACTCACATAAACACTCTCTCTCTCACACACACACACACACACACATCTGACTGACTGCATCACTCACACACAAACACTCTCACACACACACACATCTGACTGACTGCATCACTCACACAAACACTCTCACACACACACACACACATCTGACTGCATAACTTTTCTTTATTTGTAATAAAATAAATGTTATCTAAAAATAAAAAACTTATTACAGATAAAACATTTTTTTTTGCCAAAGCAGTATTTTTTATTTTAATTTATTTTAATTTATTTTAACCTGATATAATAATTAATTAAAATGAAAACTACATGCATATAAAACACAAAAATGCTAAAACTTCAACTAAAACTCTAATAAACTCTAATAAAAACAGAAAATGTAAAAATATAAACAGATTCTAAATATCTCAATTATACTAAAATAATGCCTCCAATCAATATTTTGATGATATTATCATTTATTTTCACTTGTTCATCAATAAGGTCCCATTGGTTAACATTAGTTTTTGCATTAACTAACAATGATTACAGTATTTATTAATTTTACAGTAATTATAGTACTTATTAACATTAATTAATTAGCTCAGGTCCATTAAATTAGATTAGATTAACAGATGCAACTATTGATTTTAATAATGCATTATTAAATTATCAAATGCATTTTTAATTGCTAACTAATGTTAACAGATGAACTTTATTGTAAAGTCAGTGTTACAAGTTATGCATTTATTGTTATTTTTTGTTTTTTTACATAAGCATTCTGGGATTCCCTTCTTCATAAAGCATTCAAACACACAAACAGGACAAAACAACAACAACTGAATCATATTTCCATTGATGTATGGTTTGTTATGATAAGATAATATTTGAAAATCTGGAATCTGAGGGTGCAAAAAAATCTAAATATTGAGAAAATCACCTTTAAAGTTGTTCAAATGAAGTCTTAGCGATGCATATTACTAATCAAAAATTAAGTTTTGATATATTTACGGTAGGAAATTTACTAAATATCTTCATGGAACATGATCTTAATATCCTAATGATTTTTGGCATAAAAGAAAAATGTATAATTTTGACTCATACAATGTATTGTTGTCTATTGCTACAAATATAGCTGTGTTACTTATGACTGCTTTTGTGCTGCAGGGACACATATAAGAGACACTACATGCATTGATCAGTTTTGCTTCCATATGTCTTCATTCAGTCTAGTGGAAATAAAAACATCCAAAAATGTTAATTTTATTGCACTTTATCTGTGTGCATCTGTAGATTTCAATGTTAGATTAACACATTAACATGAGCTGTGATGCGTGACTGACTAGAAAACACTCTGAGATCGTGATCACTCTGTAGTGAGCACACTATGAAGACGTCACCTTCTCAGGCAGCATCACATGTTTCTTCAGAGAAGACAATGAGCTCTTTTCACATTTCTGCGCTTCTCAGAAGTCATCAAAGATAAAGTCAACAACAAAATGCATTCATATTTGATCCATAAATATGTGTTTCTATGATCTTATAAAAGAGCAGAAAATATCAAGAGATTGATTTCATTGATCAGAAGAGAGAAATATGTAGCATCGTTAACTAGTTTAATCACTGACAAACTTATAATAAAGTATGGTCTTATAAATGCTTGTTAAATTAAAATATGATTTAAAAATGAAAATATATATATTAAAAACGGCTAGATTCACAGTAGTAATAACTCAACCCATCATAGCTTCTGAACAAGGTGAAAAACAAGTGCACTTCCATAGTGTACTTAAAGTGCTCTATTTTCATGCACTAATTTTTGTACTTAATATACTAAACATTATGATTTAGTACTTCTTAAGCTCATCTAAGTGTACTTAACTGTGCTATGTTGGGACACTGTGAATATGAACTAAAATGCACTTTTAACACACTATCTCTGTATTTAAAAAATGCATTTAGTTGTAGTACACTTGAGTGCACTAGTGAATGAAATCAAGTGTACTACAAGTGCTGACTAAATACAAAGATAGTATGTTAAAAGTGCATTTTAGTTCATATTCACAGCGTCTCAAAATAACACAGTTAAGTACACTTAGATGATCCTAAGAAGTACTAAATTTTTAGTATATTAAGTACAAAATTAGTGCATGAAAATAGAGCACTTTAAGTGCATTATGAAGTGCACTTGTTTTTCACCTGTGAAGAGTTGATATAATTGATAATGTAACTGATTGTGTAAAATAGATGCATAATAACTGAATCGATCACAGGCCACAGAATCAAATCACATTAAATCATAATCATATTGTGGTATCAGCAAATATGTAAAGATACCCAGGTGAAAAACAAGTGCACTTCCATGATGTACTTAAAGTGCTCTATTTTCATGCACTAATTTTGTACTTAATATACTAAAAATTTAGTACTTCTTAGGATCATCTAAGTGTACTCAACTGTGTTATTTTGGGACACTGTGAATATGAAGTAAAATGCACTTTTAACATACTATCTTTGTATTTAGTCAGCACTTGTAGTACACTTGAACCATCTTTCATTCACTATTACACTCAAGTGTACTACAAATAAATGCATTTTTTTAAATACAGAGATAGTGTGTTAAAAGTGCATTTTAGTTCATATTCACAGTGTCTCAAAATAACACAGTTAAGTACACTTAGATGAGCTTAAGAACTACGAAATCATAATTTTTAGTATATTAAGTATAAAACTAGTGTGTGTGAATAGAGCACTTTAAGTGCATTATGAAGTGCACTCGTTTCATTCAGCTCAGGGGAAAAAAATATTTTAATATGACGGATCAATTATAAACATACTGCAATCACAACTTAAAAAAAAAAAATTGATTGCATTTGTGAGTCATAATTAATAATGTAACTGATTGTGTAAAATAGACACATAATAACTGATATATCGATCACAGGCCACAGAATCAATCATAATCATATTGTGGTATCAGCAAATATGTAAAGATACCCAGGTGAAAAACAAGTGCTGTATTTTCGTGCACTAATTTTGTACTTAATATACTAAAAATTATACTTTAGTACTTGTGTTATTTTGAGACACCATGAATATGAACTAAAATGCACTTTTAACACTATCTTTGTATTTAAAAAAATGTATTTAATCAGCACTTGAGTGTACTAGTGAATGAAAGATGGTTCAAGTGTACTACAAGTGCTGAATATATACAACGATAGTATGTTAACCCTTAAAGACCTAGAACATGTTTGGTGCACCTGACACACCTGTACTTTTCTATGTTTTTCAGACCTATTCTAGCAGTCAGCATCGAGTGCCATATATCATTATAAACAGGAGAATTTGAAGTTTCAGTCTAGCTCATTTAAAGTCACAATTTTCCCTTTGTTTTCTCTAAGAATTAACGAATTTCCAGAATTTTAAGAAAAACGCAAGCAATAATTGGGTGTTTTTTTACTGTGTACTCAAACAGAAACTGGATTTTGTTCTTTAAAAAGTTGTATCTGGGTGTTTTACACTTCCAAATAAAATTTTGTCTACATATAACGTTCCCCAAGCAAGTTATAGACATTTATTACAATATCGTTACAGGCGCTTTTCAGAGAAAAACAGGTCTATTTACTTTACTAACAATATAGATGTGTCCAAAAAAACATTTAGGGAGTAAAGAAAATGGAAACCGTGTTATATAATAACAAAATACAGTAAAAATATATTTTCAATCAGAGTATGAACAACAAACACAAACAGTGCAGCAAGTTGAGAATAAAATTGTCTTGTGCAACAAAAATACAAGCAATGCAAAACACGCTAAACAACGTTCAAAAGACCAAAACCTATGTTTATTGGTTGAATATGTGACAGTTCTGAACCAATCAGGGCTCGGGGGGAGGGGCTAAGCACCAACAATCGTTTCTGATTGGCTCAGATGGACGAAATGCATTGGTTTCTTCTGACCAATCAATGTTGTCTAAATGTGATGTAATCACGTAAGCTACGGAGCCTCTGAATATCCAACTGAGACACATGCGATATCTCCCAATCTCTGCTTTACGACACTTTTTAATGCATTCAGATAGGATTAAAAAGTTATTAAACATTTAACAACAATAGTTATTTTTAGCCGCGGGCGGCTGTCTCGGTCTTTGAGGGTTAAACGCACGTTTTAGTTCATATTCATGGTGTCTCAAAATAACAGTTGCGTAAGACGTACATCATGAAGTGCACTTGTTCTTCACCTGGGTATCTTTACATATTTGCTGATACCACAATATGATTATGATTTAATGTGATTTGATTCTGTGGCCTGTGATCGATTCAGTTATTATGCATCTATTTTACACAATCAGTTACATTATCAATTATATCAACTCTTCACAGGTGAAAAACAAGTGCACTTCATAATGCACTTAAAGTGCTCTATTTTCATGCACTAATTTTGTACTTAATATACTAAAAATTTAGTACTTCTTAGGATCATCTAAGTGTACTTAACTGTGTTATTTTGAGACGCTGTGAATATGAACTAAAATGCACTTTTAACATACTATCTTTGTATTTAGTCAGCACTTGTAGTACACTTGATTTCATTCACTAGTGCACTCAAGTGTACTACAACTAAATGCATTTTTTAAATACAGACATAGTGTGTTAAAAGTGCATTTTAGTTCATATTCACAGTGTCCCAAAATAGCACAGTTAAGTACACTTAGATGAGCTTAAATCATAATTTTTAGTATATTAAGTATAAAATTAGTGCGTGTAAATAGAGCACTTTAAGTATGGAAGTGCACTTGTTTTCACGTGTGTTCAGATGATATTGTGATGTGTGTGTGTTCACTGCAGTGAGCTGAGGATGCTGTCTTATAAGGGTGCTGTCTATGTAGAGCCGGTCGGCACACGTGGACTAGTCTTCTAACAGAGTTTAACTAAGACCAAACACACGTGTCCTGGCACACGAGGCTTTTGAAGCCGCTCCGTCTATTTAAAGCAGAAGCCAGCGGCTTCACTGCACATTATATTAATTAATTTAACTGCTCTGTGTGATTAAACAGCAAGAAGAGGAGACGGAGATTATATTTCATAGAGCGGAGAGTGTCAAAAAACACCAAGAATCATTTCTAAAGTGACGTTAAAGTCAACCTGAACATCCACAAGCTATTTCACTTCAATATTTACGAGTGAAACTGAACGTTTGATGAAGGAAGAACAAAACAACTATAGCATAAGTCACTTACCAGCTTTAAATGACTTAATATCTGTTATAGAAATTATATTTATCTGTTGAGAAGGCTGCATTACAATCACTCGATAGCTGATTATTAGCTGATATTAACATTAACCAGCAGAATGTAAGATTATGAGTTCCTATACAAATATATATTAAAATATTATTTTAATAAAATTAGTGCTGTCTAGTGATTACTTGCATCCAAAAAAAAGTTTGTTTACATAATGTGTATATTTATTATGTATATATAAATACACACACACGCATGTATATATTTAAGAAAAATATGTCACTTTTATACATTAAATATATTTATATATGATATATATTATATGAATATAAATATATACACATGTAAATATTTTCAAAATATATGCTGTATGTGTGTATTTATTTATATATATATATATATATATATATATATATATATATAAAATAAATATACACAGCACACATAAATATATAATGTAAACAAAAACATTATGGATGCGATTAATCACAAGACAGCACTAAATAAAATGTAAAATATAATAATATTTTTAATGTAAATCTAAAAATATATAAAATATATATAAAAATTAGTTTTTTTAAAAAAGCACTTGTTAAAGATATTTCTAAAATAAAAAATTATATAGATTTTTTTTACATTTTTAAAAATAAAAAATAACATTCTTTTAAATATTTGTTTCTTAAACTATTATTTTCTTAGATAAAATTACATTTAAAAAATACCCTTTTTAAATAAAATATATATTTTTTGTGACTAAAAATTATATTAAATACAAAAATATTTGAATACAAAAAATATTTTATGAATATATATTTACATAAAAAATATTAATAAAATTAATTTGATACAAAAATTAAAACATATATTTAATAAATCTTAAAAAATAACTATAAAATTAACTATTTAAAATATATATATATATATATATATATATATATTTATTTAATAAATATAAAAAATAAATATAAAAATTAACTTTTTTATTTTTTATTTAATAAATATGTATTGATTATTATAAATACAAATCAAGTTAATTTTGATGTCATGTTGATGTTAAAAGTCAAAGGTAAAGGAATCACGCAGCTCTTACTTCTTCACGTTGGCCTCTCCGTTGGGAATTCTCCTCAGTTTCTTCTTCTTCAGGATCTTAACGGCTCTGCGACACAGAGTCTCTGAGTCCAGCATCTCCTTGACCTTCCCGTACGACCCTTCCCCGAGCAGATCTCCCATCAGGTACTTCCCGATCAGCTTGGCGCGCTTGCGTCGCGGCTGGTAGATGACCTCGGTGGAGTCGATGCGGTGGATGAAGGTGTCCATCCCCATCAGCTCGTTCTCCGTCAGGTAATCCAGATGCTGGAGTTCCCCACCTACACTCATCTTCCCCGGCCTCTCGCTCTCCTCCGCCGATCCCGAGCGCTCCGCGGGAATACTGGTGATCCGAAGCAACGGAGGAGCAGTTCAGATTGAGAGGATCGGTCAGCAGAACAACATCACAACCGAAGCATCGCTCAGTGACACAAACCTAAAACAACGAGTCTTTGATAATCCGCTGCTGGTGTGAAGCTTCAGTCCCGACGCCGAGCGCTGGACACACAAAACCAAACACCTCGCATCCAGAAGCACGTGAACGCTCTCTTTAGTGAGGATTAACGATTTCACTTCGGCATTATGGGAAATCCATGACCAAAATACCTACGAGAAATAAGACGTGAGATTAATCAAAGAGCCTCAGCAGCAATCTGTTTATGGCATAACAGGCCTCATTATTTATATGCACTCATATATGACCACAAAACCAGTCATAAGGGTCAATTTTTCGAAATTGAGATTTATGCATCATCTGAAATCTGAATAAATAGCTTTGCATTGATGTATGGTTTGTTATGATAGGACAATATTTGTAAATCTGGAATCTGAGGGTGCAAAAAAATCTAAATATTGAGAAAATCATCTTTAAAGTTGTTCAAATGAAGTTCTTAGCAATGCATATTACTAATCAAAAATTAAGTTTTGATATATTTACGATAGGAAATTTACAAAATATCTTCATGGAACATGATCTTAATATCCTAATGATTTTTGGCATAAAAGAAAAATGTATAATTTTGACTCATACAATGTATTGTTGTCTATTGCTACAAATATACCTGTGTTACTTATGACTGCTTTTGTGCTCCAGGGACACGTATATAATATAAAACGCTGCAGGATCTATGAAAACGGCTATAAAATCATTGCAAAATGTGATAAATATTTCTCCCAGTGACATTTCAAATTGGATATATTATAATCAGCGTTGGGCACGTTACTTTAAAAAAGTAATTAGTTTTAGTTACTTCTCACAAATAGTAACTGAGTTACATCATTAAAAAACTAACTAATTACCAGGGAAATTAACTTTAACGTTACTTAAAAAAAATTAAAAAAAGTCAAATAACTTGGATGCCCCAATATTAAATATGTTAAATTAACGAAATGGACACTAAATAGAATAAATTATTATTATAAAACATTGTACATTAATCGACACTATTTATCTACTGACACTTAGCATCAGTCAGTCAAGCATTATAATATGATATTATGATAATTTAGCATTATATGATGATATAACTTTAGTAATTAGAATAACCATGTATGAATTCATATTTGTCATGTTGACTGAATTTAGGACTGGTGCTTAAGATATTGTGTTTCTATAAAAAAAGGGGGAAAAAATTGATAAGATAACAAAACTACTACGAATTATACCACTAATAACAATATAAAACGCACTAAGCTGCTGGGTTCATGAATATTAATCAGGTTGTCTGCGTTCGCTCGAATTGATTCGCTGAAATCAAAACAGGGATGATAATAGGTGAGCGCCGGCCAATGAGATTGTCGTTTGCGCAGTAGCTCCGCCCACTAGTGGAGTTCTTAAAAGCTGAAGAATTCCAAAGGAACTCCGTTATTTTGACACGAAAACACAACAAAGAATATCGTTTACATGTAGCGCGTCAATTCTGCATGTTATGAAAGACTCTCTCGCTCTGTATCTTTCTTTGCGCGCGCGTGTATGTGTGCGTGCGTGCGTGCGTGTGTGTGTGAGTGTGAGTGTGTGTATGTGTGCGTGCGTGCGTGTGTGTGTGTGTGAGACAAAGCTACGGCGAGTTACGGTAAGTTACGTCAAATACAGCTACACTGCTCATCCATTCAGATGAACTGAAAAATACAATTCTATTAGCATTATAATAAATTATAGTAACGCCGCATTTTGTTGTCAGTAACGGTAACGCCGTTGTAACGGGGGAAACAGTAATTCGTTTGATTACTCGTTACTGAAAAAATAACGCCGTTATTCCCATCACTGATTATAGTACGCCCAATTTTATCCTCATACACACAATACACTCAAATAAAGCACTATATGGTATATAGCAAATCTCAACCGCTTGATTGTTTATATTGTCAGAAATGTAACTACTATCATCCAGCTCTAATCTGATCAATGCAATTATAAGGCATGAAGATATTAAAAACATTAACATCATAATTTTTTTTTTTTTTTTACTATCTTTTATATGCAAAGACATAAAACTGGCATTATAGCAAAAATGCATGAAACAGATATTAGCATAAAAGTAATAATAATTGCACAGAAAGATTAAAGTAAATAAATAGAGAGAGAGAAAAGTAGTAAATAAATATATGAATACAAATAAATTTACAAAACTCACCCCAAAAAACTGTGCAATCCAATAATTAAAGCAGAAAATTAAGACATAATAAACAGTCACCAGTTTGAAGAAAATAAATAAAAGGGAAGCAAATGTTATCAAATAACAAACACGTATCCTTTAAGATACACTCAATTCTTTCTAAGAAAGATTCATCTAAATTGTTACAATTGTAAGTCGCGTTGGATAAAAGCATCTGCAAAAATTAATAAATGTAAATTTATTCATACAGTGAACACTATGCAGTGTTATGTTACACTTAATTATTACAATTCTGTACCTGAACACTACTGTTAGACCTTATTTCATTTGTAGCTGTTATATTGTATTCATCTATGCTTGTAATTTATGAATTTGTTCTTATTTACACACTGTTCACTTTCCTTTAATCATGTTTGAATCTTCTTAGGCTTTAGTTTTTGCTGCGGTGTTGAAGCACTTAAAGTGTACTTTAGGTTATAAACGAAAAGCAAAGTAACATTGATGTAAATGAAGTGGCATTCATTTTTTTGTTTGTTTGCATTGATGTTAAAATTACATTTTACAGATTTGTGACATTATTTTTTTATGTAATGCTAAAACACTGCTGGTCACTTTCAGAAGCTGCAGTGATGCTTTCTTTTCCAAGAAAGAATGTGAAACATACACATATATATATACATATACATATATACATATATACATACATACATACATACATACATACATATATACATACATATATACATACATATATACACACAGCCCTCCAAAAGTTTGGAAACGCCCTAGAAAAGTGTGGCTTTGGACGATATCAGCATAAATCCTTATCATTTTTTGGTGCAAATACATTAAAGTAACTTGACATTATCATTGAAGACCAGCAATAATAATTTTCATTTTGATTACATAATAATTTCAATATATACATGTCAAAGTCAGACGAGCTGTGACGCCTGGTTACTGGTTTAAACTTGATTTTTGGCTCAGCTCATCTTAATAGCTTCAACAATTGATTACCAATTAAGTTTACAATACAATGAACCAATTAGAACACAAGATAGTTTACAAATATTACATTTATTTCTATGTATTGGTTTATGTACTGTAATAAAATATGTTTTGTAGTTTGTAATAGTTCTAAATATAATTTAAATTGATTTTACACACTTATAAACAATAATATTGTATAGCATATCGAATGTCACAGTATTCGCATATTGCATTTTTCTTCAATATTACACGGCTCTTATAAGTAATATTGGATCTGGTTCAAAACGTGTCAAACGCATCTGAAAAAAACTGAAACATTTTGTCATTTTTGGACACATAACATCTAAAAACGGACATTTATCAACACTATTATTTTCTATAAAGCTGCTTTGAAACTAAGTGTATTGTGAAAGTGCTTCATAAATCAAATTGAGAGGTGTAGAGAATGACATTAACCATCGATTCACCACAAACTAACAAAAAACACTGCATCTAACAACACTTCTGTCTGTGTTTAGAGAATGACTCATAATGAATGAGTGATGTGTTCAAAACAATTACTAATTATGTCAAACACTCGTTTAGTGTCGTCAAAAGATTAATTGCATCCAAAATAAAGGTATTTGTTTACATAATGTGTGTGTGCGAGTGTGTAAATGTTTATGTATATATAAATATGCACACATACAGTATATATTTTGAAAATATTTATATTCATATAATTTATATTTAATATATAAACAACATTTTTCTTAAATATATACATGCATGTGTGTGTATTTATAAATATACACAGTAAAAGTGCACATTATTATGTAAACAAACTTTTATTTTGGATGCGATTAATTGTTTGAAAGCATTGCATTGAATGGATGAGTGTGAGGGAATATAAGATATAATAGTTCATACAGCCTTGATTCTATTCTAGTTATTCATTTAATAAATCCTGAGAGAATTATCAATCTTAAAAGCACATTCTCTGACAAATATATGAATTAAATGCGTCTATGCAGCACAAAAGCAGTCATAAGTAACATGTAGCAATAGACAACAATACATTGTATGGGTCAAAATTATTAATTTTTCTTTAGGATATTAAGTTAAGATTATGTTCCATGAAGATATTTAGTACATTTCCTACCGTAAATATATCAAAACTTAATTTCTGATTAGTAATATGCATTGCTAAGACTTAATTTGAACAACTTTAAAGATGATTTTCTCAATATTTAGATTTTTTTGGCACCCTCAGATTCCAGATTTTCAAATAGTTGTATCTCAGCCAAATATTGTCCTATCATAACAAACCATACATCAATGGAAAGCAAATTTATTCATCTTTCAGCTGATACATAAATCTCAATTTCATAAAAATGACACTTATGGCATGTATGGTGCTCCATAGTCACATATTAATGACACTGACAGTTAGATACGCGAGCTTACCATAGTATCGGCATGTAAACAGTATGGTAAATGATCATAAAGTACACAGTTTACCTCAGTAATGTGTTGATGGGGTGATAATATTAAAGCAGACACAGATAAACACATAATCCAGACTCAGACAGGAATAATATGAGGTGAAATGAAGGGAATGAGGATCATCTGATCGTGTAATGCGGATAATCGATCAAAGCCCACATCTCCACACAACCCCTCAAACATCGCCAGGAGCTCATAAGAGTGAGTTTTGATGTGTTTCTGAGAGAGTTTGTGCGCTAAACGTCTGTTTGTGTCGACGGTAACGAGCGTGTTTGATCGGCGGCGGTTAGCGGCGGCTAACACTCATCTCTCACAGAGAATAACGCGATAAACTCACCGATCCGAGGCTGATATCACCGGCAGAGCTCAACGACGAACGGAGACTCGTGTTTCTTCTCCCGTTCTGCTCTTCATTCGTTTATTTTCTCGCATCTGTTCTTCACAGCTGCTGCTGCTTCAAGGCTGCCGCCATCTTGTTTACCTCCCTCCCCTCGCTGCACTGCGCATGCGCGGGTCTCCAAAAAATACAGTTCATATCAAAATAACACATTTTATATAACCGAAATCTATTATATTAACACGGAAACATTGACTACATTTGCACGCAATTATAATGAGATTTATGCATTACAGAGATGAAACATTACCTCACGATTAAACTTATAATAGCTAACTATAATCGTGTTAAAATATGTGGCGAATGCCGATTGTAATCTTTTTTTTTTTTTTTTGCAAATATATATTTTAAATGTACTATGCTAAATATAAACAGTGCAGCGAAATTAAATATATTTCTGAAATTTAAAACACAATAGTCAATCAAAGTTCATCAAAGAACGCATTTTGATTTTAGAAAGGTTTTGATCCATAATAATGTATATTGAGTTTCAACCTTTATACTAAAATATATTTCTAAATGTATGTTAGGTGCAAAAAAATACGTTTGCAATCTTGCATGAGACTTATAAAAATCAGTTTTAAAAAATACCTACAAACAATATTGGTAGAAAATGTGTAAATATTTTTTTGAAACATTTAGCATTTAATATTTTGCTTTTTTTGTAGCCTATATTTTGAAATCGATTTAAAAATCTATATGAAAAATATTATTATTATTTGCAATATGAGTACTGACACTGTTGTCTTCTACTGCCTTACAATTTATTTAACAACATTATTTAATTTTAATTTAATTTGTTGTAATTATTTTTAATTACAACATTATTTTATTTCACATTATTGTATTAATATGAAGCAGCTTTGGAACAATCTGTATGGTATAAAGCGCTACATAAACAAACATGACATGAATTTACACTAAAGGCCAAAATTATTAGACCACGTGACAGATCTGAAAATATTGATTTTTTTTTTTTTTGCATTTCATGATGTTTATGAAACATGCAGATGGTTGCTCTGAGCACGACACATATCAGATGAAGTTTTTATCACGTTGAACGTTAATATTTGGTATGTTATACACAGTGTTGGGGAGTAACTAGTTACATGTAACGGAATTACGTAATTTAATTACAAAATAAAAGTAATTGTAATTAGTTACAGTTACTAAGAAAAAATGTGTAATTAAATTACAGTTACTTATGAAAATGTTAAGGATTACAAAGGGGGTTACATCTGATTTTTTTACACACACAGATTTAATTGATTTCTTTCATAAATTGCAGTGACTGCTCTAAAATATGAAACACCAATGTTTCAGAAGTTTATAACATGCTTATTCGATAACTCTTATATTTCCTATAGGGTTTATGTATATGCTTTATTTTTTATTTTTAACTTTTTTTTTTTTTCTAAGGCATTGTTAGATCCAGTGTTTCCTGTCATAGCTATGCAAAGATTTGATTTAAAAAACAGTATCATAGCTATTAAACCATTTCTTGTTATGATTTTAAATCTGTATTTAACCTCTGAATGATCTTAAAGTAAGTCTGATTTTGTGGTGGCAGTGCTTCAAAGGGGACATCGGATGCCCATTTTCCACAAGTTGGTATGATTCTTTAGGGTCTTCTTGAAATGGTCTCAGTGGTCGTGTAAAACAACACCCTTTTTACCTTGTCAAAAACAGCTCTGTTCACAGCGACTCGATTCGGTGCATATCTCTTTACATGCTAATGAGCACTGCTCACCCTGCCCCTCTCTTCTGTGGAAGAGCAAAGGCAATTCACAAATAATTAAAACAAATATAAAGAGTGAGACTTTCTTCTTCTGAAGGTGCAGCTGGATCATGAACAATGGGTACTGATCCATCCTTGAGTTTTAACTTTTTAACAAAACCTGCCTTGAATTGTCCCTCATACAGAAAGCAGTCTGGAGTAAAATGATTTGCGCAGACATAAACAAATTTAGTGAAAGTGAAGTGAAGTGACGTGTGGCCAAGTATGGTGACCCATACTCGGAATTTGTGCTCTGCATTTAACCCTTCCAAGTGCACACACACACACACACACACACACACACACACACTGTGAACACACACACACTGTGAACATTGCCACATATTGCTGTGGCACCTGGGGAGCAGTTAGGGGTTTGGTGTCTTGCTCAAGGGTCTCACCTCAGTCATGGTATTGAAGGTGGAAGAGAGCGCTGGTTATTCACTCCAAAATCAAAATGGCTTGATAATTGAGACTGTTTAGGTTTTTGGGTGGAAAAAAAGGAGTGAATCTTTATCATTAGGGTTGTGTCCAATCAAATGTCTCATTTAAAATTAAAGTATTATAATCTTAATTATAATAGGGGGCAGTCGTGGCCTAATGGTTAGAGAGTTGGACTTGTAACCCAAAGGTTGCAGGTTCGATTCCCAGGTCCGGCAGGGATTGTGGGTGGGGGGAGTGAATAACAAGCGCTCTCTCCACCTTCAATACCACGACTGAGGTGAGACCCTTGAGCAAGGCACCGAACCCCCAGCTGCTCCCCGGGCGCCGCAATATGGCTGCTCCGGGTGTGTGCTCACTGCTGTGAGTGTGCACCTGGATGGGTTAAATGCAGAGGACAAATTCCGAGTATGGGTCACCATACTTGGCCACATACCACTTCCCTTTCCCTTTTTTTCTTTTTTTTTAATTCAAGAGATGAAGGATTTCGAAAGTCTGACAGTAATCAGTGTTGAGCACTACTGTAAAGTTAACCCTGCCTGCTTTACATGTTTGAAAATGATTAACAGTTGAAAACATTAGAAATTTAGAAAAGTAATCAAAAAGTAATCAAATGTAATCAGTTACATTACTTTAATAAAGTAATTGAAAAGTTACACTACTTATTACATTTTAAGTAGGGTAACTTGTAATCTGTAACCTATTACATTTCCAAAGTAACCTTCCCAAAACTGGTTATACAGCAGCAGATCTCTCTAGTGTCAATATATTTCCTGAGAGCTTCAATATTAATGTTAACCCATGCCTTCTGCAACTCAAGACAAAGTATAATACATCTTTAGTTTATTATACGACTCGCCCCAAATTTGCTCGATGAGCTCCTGACTTTGAGTTAATGTTATTTTTTGGGTAAAAACAAAGTTATTAAGTAGATAGAATCTGTCTCTCTCTCAGTTTATCCTCCTGAGAGCCAGCGGTGTCTCTGTAGTGTACAGTATATTATAGTGTATTTCTCTGAGACGTCACATGTCACAGTGTTAATGTACAGAGCACATTCAGGGCTTTATAGAGATATTAAATGATTGGATGTTTAATCATAAACACACTCTCTACTAGGTCTTTAAAGATGGATAAATTTATTTTAGTGAAAAAAATTACATCCTTATGGAAATATGATTATATTTTGTAATTGTCATTTAATTAAATCTGAATAATTTTCAAATTGTTTGTCATAAAGCAACATCTCAGGAAAACATCTCAAATTCAAATATGACTTATGAAACAGGACATAATTTCATACATGTCCAGGACTAAAAGTGTGTTTATTATGCATTTTGGGAGACATAACAATTGAATAGGAAAATAAATGATATATCAATTTGCTATGAAATATTAGATATTATTATGAAAATCTGGCCTGTTATTACTCCCATTATGACTATTATTTTTTCAACATGCTGTCTTAAAAGCAACACATTAATATGCAAATTAGATGCAGTGTGTTTAATGGGAAAACCAGTTTTTACACACATATTGCATAAAACAAAATGGTATATCAAATAATTTTGTTATATATTTAGTTGAGAATCATCCTTAAACAAAGTTTAGAATAAAATAATCCTGAAAGCTAAAAATTGATTGGTGATAAAAAAAAAATCCCATTGTTTTTGCCTTTTTGATGTCTATTCATGCCATTTTATTTTATTATCTACATAGAATAAAATATAATTTTTCAAAAATGGTATTTTTAATTTTTTTCTTATGCTCTAAACAATGTGAAAAAATACTAAATTCACAAAACTTTTTTTTTTTTTTTTTGGGGGGGGGGGGGGGTCTCAGGAGGTTAAAATCATGAAAATGTTATCCTTTTCTAAATATCATATGAAGTCCGAGACAAATCCCCCAGAAGTGTGAGAATAAAGTCTATTGGATTTGACTCAAGCGAGACGAGTGCGGCATCGAGGGCCGGTTTTGGCTCGGCTCGGTGATGTGGGTTATATTTAACTAGTGTTAACCCTGTGGAATGTCAAACTCAAGCTCTGATTACAAACACACACTCGCTTCCCTCATTACAGTCCGCCTTAATGAACACAAACACAAATCAAACGGCAGAATCTCCTCAAGCGCACTGTAAAAAATGACCGTGAATTTAACGGTAAAAGACTGTAAAAATGCTACAGTAAAAACCTGTTAAATAATTAACGTTAAGTTCCCCTACTATATACGGTGAAAAACTGCATTGGACATTACATACAGTAATACACCGCTTTTGGAAGCGAAAAAGAACGTATAATTTACAGTAAATAACCGTAAATTGACTTTCCCAGAATTCCCTGCGTTACATTTCAAATATGATGTTTTTTGTTGAAATGACTATGTTTTTTCTTATCAGTTTTGCACAATAGGGTCATCTAATGTTGTTAAATTAATGTGTATTGCATTATTTCATGATGTTTCCATGATGGTGTTTAGTGTTTGTTTGTGTCACCTTCTATATATGTTATTATTTAAAAGCTGCTTTGGTTCATCATGTGACTCTCATCACCTGCTTTTGGTGGTTATCAGTGTATTACAAAGATACTAAACAGATTTTATTACATCAATAGCTTGGTATATTAACATTATAGCAGTTACGGTATTTAACTGTAAATTTAAGTGTACCGTAAAACCTAAAATGTTGCTACCGTATTTTTATTACCGTAAATTTTACTAAATCTTTTTTACCGTGAGATGCTTTCTCTTGAATTTCTTTGTGATTCTCATTAATGCTGCAGCGATCAGAGCTATAATGTGTGTTTGAGAGGAACGTCCCTTAACTAACTAACTAACCAACCCGTGTCTTAACTAGCTAGCAGTGCTGGAGAATTCAGAGCAAATGCATGAATCATTAATGTCATGCAAACCTCAGGAGCAAACCTTGTTTAACTCATTAAACAATTGTGAGCACCAACTAACGAGGAACTAATGGACATAAAAATAAAATTGCTTGCATTTCTCATTTGCAAGTCACTCTAGAAGTTTCTACTTAATGAATGCATGTAAATATCAAAAGGATTGTGTGTGTGTCTCCCTCTAGTGGTGCTTCACTGCTTCAGCACTAGTTATAAGACATAAATAAAGCTGTATTAATATAATAACTCATACTCTGGGTAATGCAGTGGTGAAATTAATTATTGACTGAATGCACAAGCTACTATATTACCTGCTGAGACTCATTTCTGTCACTAACTTAACATAATATATATATATATGTTTTATGTATTATGTTTATCATATTTGATGCATTAGGCTTTTATGGTTCATATAATCTGATACAGTGAGAATATAGAGGAAAAACAGCTCAATTTTATTCAGAGACTCAAAAAATATGAATTTGGTGCAGATTCTAGGATG
>CM041800.1:46063976-46073976 GCA_023376895.1 Aspiorhynchus laticeps | reverse complement strand
GCATATAAATGAAATGATTGCATTTTTCATTATTCAAGTTTTCTTCCTTGTCTCATGATGAATATGAGAGTGTTCAGACAGAAATGATTCAATAGAGTTGGCAATTTGATTCATTTCAGTGACTCATTTCAAACTGTTCATTTAATGAACTGATTCAGAGCTCTGATTCAAAGACTGTTCATGTGCCATTATCTCTCTGTGTGTTTTTTAATGTATTAAATATGTTAGTATAAATATTAGTAAGTAAATAATGCTGTTTTTGACTAAGTATTGTTTTATAGGTGCATGTAAATGAGGAATAGGAGATGATTCAAAAGAGTCATTTAAACTTTCAGCAGAGAAAGAGTCAATCAATTTGAATCATTTTAGTGAATCAAAACTGTTTTATACTTATATATATATTTTTAATTTGTATTCTGTTCTGAGTACAGGTACATTTAAAGTATTTGTTGTGAAGTGTTTATAATGTTTATAATATTTTATTTAATGGTATTTTAGATTATTTCTGAAAGATTTGTTGTGATGTGACAAGAACTAAAATACATGTTTAGAATTCAGTAAGTTTGATTCATTTCAGTGACTCGGTTCAAACTGTCGATTCACTGAACTGATTCAGAACTCTGATTCACAAACAACTGTTTGTGTTATTAACGTTCATGTGACATTATCTCTGTGTGATTTTTTTAAATGTATGTTTTAGTATAAATATCAATAGGTAAATATTGCTGTTTATGACTAGGTATTGTTATATAGGTGCATATAAATGAAAACAATTAAATATGATTCTTCCTCATCTGGTGATTCAATAGAGTCACTCATATAAACTTCAGCAGAAAAAGAGTTGATAAATTTGATTCAGTGAATCAAACTGTTTTATACTCATAATTTTTTATTTGTATTCTGTTCTGAATACAGGTACATTTGAAGCATTTGTTGTGTTTATAGTGTTTGTGAATGTTGCATTTACTTGATTTCTTATTGTAATAATAAAATGTGAAATACACTGATGCAACACATCTGTGTTTTTTATCTCTCTATAATGCAATTCTGACCTGGTGTGACTTTTAGTCAGTTCAGTTTAAAACTCTTTTCTGAAAACCCAGCGGTTCAGAGACACGTTCTTGTGCTTCAGGGCTTGATCAACATAATAAATGAAGAGCAAGGGTCTGACCTGCGCCGGATCCACGTCGTTTAGCATCACGATAGACGTGCAGTGATAGTCCAGAACCAGACGCCAGAAGTCCTTCACTGTGTTTGGCAAAGGATGCTGGGTAACGATGAACGCAGACGGCTGCTTGTAGCTCTGATTGAGAGAGATGAAGAACACGAGACAGTCATCATCAAATTATACAAAGAATATTTATGATTGTGATTCTGAGATATATCTCACGATTCTGAGTTTATATTGCGATTCTGAGTTTATATTGCGATTCTGAGTTTATATTGCGATTCTGAGTTTATATTGCGATTCTGAGTTTATATTGCAATTATGAGTTTATATTGCGATTCTGAGTTTATATTGCAATTATGAGTTTATATTTCGATTCTGAGTTTATATTGCGATTCTGAGTTTATATTGCAATTATGAGTTTATATTGCGATTCTGAGTTTATATTGCAATTATGAGTTTATATTGCGATTCTGAGTTTATATTGCGATTCTGAGTTTATATTGCAATTATGAGTTTATATTGCGATTCTGAGTTTATATTGCGATTATGAGTTTATATTGCGATTCTGAGTTTATATTGCGATTCTGAGTTTATATTGCAATTATGAGTTTATATTGCGATTCTGAGTTTATATTGCGATTCTGAGTTTATATTGCAATTATGAGTTTATATTGCGATTCTGAGTTTATATTGCGATTCTGAGTTTATATTGCGATTATGAGTTTATATTGCGATTCTGAGTTTATATTGCGATTCTGAGTTTATATTGCAATTATGAGTTTATATTGCGATTATGAGTTTATATTGCGATTCTGAGTTTATATTGCAATTATGAGTTTATATTGCGATTATGAGTTTATATTGCGATTATGAGTTTATATTGCGATTATGAGTTTATATTGCAATTATGAGTTTATATTGCGATTCTGAGTTTATATTGCGATTCTGAGTTTATATTGCGATTCTGAGTTTATAGTGTGATTCTGAGTTTATATTGCGATTCTGAGTTTATATTGCGATTATGAGTTTATATTGCGATTATGAGTTTATATCACAATTCTGAGTTCATATTTTGATTCTGAGTTTATATTGCGATTCTGAGTTTATATTGCGATTCTGAGTTTATATTGCGATTATGAGTTTATATTGCGATTCTGAGTTTATATTGCGATTCTGAGTTTATATTGCGATTCTGAGTTCATATTTTGATTCTGAGGTTATTTTGCAATTCTGAGTTCATATTTTGATTCTGAGGTTATTTTGCGATTCTGAGTTTATATTGCGATTCTGAGTTTATATCGGGATTCTGAGTTTATATCGTGATTCTGAGTTTATATTGTGATTCTAAGTTTAAACTGCAATTCTGAGTTTATATCGGGATTCTAAGTTTAAACTGCAATTCTGAGTTTATATTGCGATTCTGAGTTTATATCGGGATTCTGAGTTTATATTGTGATTCTGAGTTTATATTGCGATTCTGAGTTTATATTGTGATTCTGAGTTTATATCACAATTCTGAGTTTATATTGTGATTCTGAGTTTATATCACAATTCTGAGTTTATATTGCGATTCTGAGTTTATATCGGGATTCTAAGTTTAAACTGCAATTCTGAGTTTATATTGCGATTCTGAGTTTATATCGTGATTCTGAGTTTATATCGTGATTCTGAGTTTATATTGTGATTCTGAGTTTATATTGCGATTCTGAGTTTATATTGCGATTCTGAGTTTATATTGTGATTCTGAGTTTATATCACAATTCTGAGTTTATATTGTGATTCTGAGTTTATATCACAATTCTGAGTTTATATTGCGATTCTGAGTTTATATCGGGATTCTAAGTTTAAACTGCAATTCTGAGTTTATATTGCGATTCTGAGTTTATATTGCGATTATGAGTTTATATTGCGATTCTGAGTTTATATTGAGATTCTGAGTTTATATTGAGATTCTGAGTTTATATTGCGATTCTGAGTTTATATTGCGATTATGAGTTTATATTGCGATTCTGAGTTTATATTGCGATTCTGAGTTTATATTGCGATTATGAGTTTATATTGCGATTCTGAGTTTATATTGCAATTCTGAGTTTATATCGCGATTCTGAGTTTATATTGCAATTCTGAGTTTATATTGCGATTCTGAGTTTATATTGCGATTCTGAGTTTATATTGCGATTCTGAGTTTATATTGCAATTCTGAGTTTATATTGCGATTCTGAGTTTATATTGCGATTCTGAGTTTATATTGCGATTCTGAGTTTATATTGCAATTCTGAGTTTATATTGCGATTCTGAGTTTATATTGCGATTCTGAGTTTATATTGCAATTCTGAGTTTCAAGAGCTCAGGTGAGGTCAGGTGACGCACAGGTCACGTGATCAATGCAAACGTGTTTCTGTAGAGTTTGAGTTTCACTGCATCTCAATGTGAGCAACAGAACAATAAGAGAGCGGTTCAGACACAAAGATGACGAAAAGATGTCTAATGAAATACAAAAATATTCTGCATTATGAAAATGTTTTTATGACATTATTTTTATAGCAATTAAATGCATTTAACTCTCTCTCAAAAAACTATTACAAATAAATAAATAAATAAATATTTTACACATTACATTTAGCAAATAATTTTACAATTGAAAATGTAAAATAAAATTTTATATGTATGTTGTGCTGCATGTAATTATGCAAAATTAAAAAATAATAAAGAAATCATTACATCACACTAATCAGAATCGAAAGCGATTCCTGCATTTGCATTAATAAAAATAATAAAATAATAATAATAATATATATATATATACAGTATATATACACACACACACATACATGCATGCATATATATGTATATATATAAAATTTAAATTGCAAAATGTTTCTACATCATGTTAGCACTACACTCTTAAAAAGAAAGGTGCTTCACGATGCCATAGAGGAACCATATTTGTCTAAATGGTACCATAAAGAATCTTTAACATCTGAAGAACCTTTCTGTTTCACAAAAGCTTCTTTGTGGTGAGAGAAGGTTCTTCAGATTATAAAAAGGTAAGAAAGAGATGTTTTTTTAAAGACCCTTTGACTGAATATTTCTTTGTTGAACCAAAAATGGTTCTTCTATGGCATCTCTGTGAAGAAGCATCTTTATTTTCAAGAGCGTATATTACAGTACCACTATATTACAATATCAAAAGAGGATCATGCATTTGCATTAAAATAATTAGAATCTGAGGTTAAATGTTTACTGTCACAAAAGTCAAATTTTTACAATTCTAATAATTCTGAGGTGATAGCTGGTGATAAAGCAGCGAGGTGCGGTGGCGTACGTCCATGAGCGCGGCGTTGATGTAGTTGCTGCTCTCTCCGTCGATGGTGATGAGGAAGGGCAGGCAGCGGTCCGGAGGAAGAACGTCCATACAGCGGTTCTTCTCGTGGTTCCTCGGAAGCAGAGCGATGCTGCAGTCCTCCACACGCAGCGGCGGCGTCACCATGTTCAGCGTCTGACAACACACCGCATTATCACTGATCAATACATTATGAATCTGAAAATTACAGCTGATATAATAAACACACACCGCATTATCACTGATCAATACATTATGAATCTGAAAATTACAGCTGATATAATAAACAGACAGCATTCATACTAAACCTTCACATTTTAGAAGTGAAACCAGCCACTGAAACTGTGTTCTCCTTCAGTATTTCTGTGTTGTTTTCCAGAACAAATATCTAAATATTCTTACTAGTGCTGTCAAACGATTAATCGTGATTAATCGCATACAAAATAAAAGTTTTTGTTTACATAGTGTATGTGTGCGTTCTGTGTATATTTATTATGTATATATAAATACACACACATGCATGTATATATATATTTTGAAAATATTTACATGTATTTACATGCCTATTTATATTCATATAATTTATATCATATTTAATATATAAACATAAATATTTTTTCTGAAATATATACATGCATGTCTGTCTGTGTGTGTGTGTGTATATACTGTATATATATATATATATATATATATATATATAATGAATATACACAGTGCACACACATATATTATGTAAACAAAAACTTTTACTTTGGATGCGATTAATCGCGATTAATCATTAGACAGCACTGATTCTTACATCAAGATACATTTTAGTTGCAATATGCAAAACGACTTAAGATAATAATCAAAATTAAGTGAGTTTTTGCTTTTGTTTTAATTTTTCACTAACATTTGGTCTTGTTTTAAGCATCTCATTTCATTTTGATGCACTTTTTCCAAAAACAAGACTTCATATATAAGTACTTTTGCTTCTTGAATAAATATATATAGACATTTGGTTAACACTTTACACACACACACGCACGCACGCGCGCACGCTCACACTCACTCACTCACGCACTCACTCACTCACTCACTCACTCACTCACTCACGCACTCACTCACTCACGCACTCACACTCACTCACTCACACTCACACTCACACTCACGCACACACTCACTCACACACACACACTCACTCACTCACACTCACACTCACACTCACACACTCACTCACGCACTCACACTCACTCACTCACACTCACACTCACACTCACGCACACACTCACTCACACACACACACTCACTCACTCACACTCACACTCACACACTCACTCACGCACACACTCACTCACACACACACACACACTCACTCACTCACACTCACACTCACACTCACACACTCACTCACACACTCACACTCACTCACACACTCACACTCACACTCACTCACTCACACTCACACACACACACACACACACTCACTCACTCACTCACTCACACTCACTCACACACTCACGCACACACACACACACACACTCACTCACTCACACTCACACTCACACTCACACACTCACTCACGCACACACTCACTCACACTCACTCACACTCACACTCACACACTCACTCACACACTCACACTCACTCACACACTCACTCACTCACTCACTCACACTCACACACTCACTCACACACTCACACTCACTCACACACTCACTCACTCACACTCACACACACACACACTCACTCACACACTCACGCACACACACACTCACTCACTCACACTCACACTCACACTCACACACTCACTCACGCACACACTCACTCACACTCACTCACACTCACACTCACACACTCACTCACACACTCACACTCACTCACACACTCACACTCACACTCACTCACTCACACTCACACACACACACACACACTCACTCACTCACTCACTCACTCACTCACTCACACTCACACACTCACACTCACTCACACACTCACTCACTCACTCACACTCACACACACACACACTCACTCACACACTCACGCACACACTCACTCACTCACACACTCACTCACACACTCACTCACACACTCACTCACTCACTCACTCACTCACTCACTCACTCACACTCACACACTCACACTCACTCACACACTCACTCACTCACTCACACTCACACACACACACACTCACTCACACACTCACGCACACACTCACTCACTCACACACTCACTCACACACTCACTCACACACTCACTCACTCACACACTCACGCACACACTCACTCTCACTCACTCACACACTCACTCACACTCACACTCACGCACTCACTCACTCACTCACTCACTCACACACTCACTCACACACTCACTCACACACTCACTCACACTCACACTCACACTCACACTCACGCACTCACTCACTCACTCACACACTCACACACTCACTCACACTCACTCACTCACACACTCACTCTCACTCACTCACTCACACACTCACTCACTCACACTCACGCACTCACTCACTCACTCACTCACTCGCACGCACACACACACGCACTCACTCACGCACACACGCACGCACTCACGCACTCACGCACTCACTCGCTCACTCGCTCACTCACACACACTCGCTCACACTCGCTCACACGCGCTCACTCGCACTCACTCGCTCACTCACTCACTCACTCACTCACTCACTCACTCACTCACTCACTCACTCACTCACTCACTCACACACTCACACACTCACACACTCACACACTCACACACACACTCACACACACACACACTCACACACACACACACTCACACACACTACGCACTCACACACACACACACACACACACACACATTCATTATTATTAATTAATTTTATAACATTATAAAATGTATCTATTCATCATTATACCTTTAGAAAATATAATATAAAAATATAAAATTAAAACACATGACAAACAAACCATTAAATATTACAATGCATTTTAACTTTGGTTACAGTTATTTATGAAAAATATCCGAATACCTTTATTATGCATCATACATAAAGACTGTAAGTAAAGTGTTACTGATATTTGAACTGGAAAACAAGACAAAAATAGAGTTTTTGTAATAATTTTGTGTAATGTGGTTACATGATGCATTCCTCAACATTCAACATCTGACAGATAATTTTTAATAAGTGCAAATATTGCATGTGTTTGTTCTGAATTAGCTATAAATCTACTGTAGAAACAGAAAAACAAGCCTGATATTTTCAGTTTCCAATCAAATCAATGCTGATAATGTATTAAAACCGTCCTGATAACCGACACGGCTCTGTTTCACACCACACTGCTGATATTCAACACACAACGCTCATATTTCAGCGTTTCTTCAGCACTTTATAAATCAAATCAAATCAGAAACACAGAAAGCGTTTCATATCTTCAGCTCTGAAAGCCGCTCACCCTGAACTCCTCTTTGATTGGACTGGAGTTGGTCTGAGGATCCAATCGGTTCATGTCGTAGTAAACAGAGCGAAGCTGATTGGCTGGGATGGTGGTGTCGCCGCAGAGACACGCCTCCAAGATGACGTCATGGATGAAGACGTACTGCTCCTGACAAACACAAGAAACACGATCCAGTACGACTCAAGACTATAAATGATGACAAAACGACTACAGTTCAGATGTTTTGTTGTTTTTTTTAAATAAATTACTACTTTTATTCTTCAAGAACACATTAAATTGATCAAAAGTGACATTAAAGATATTTGTCATGTTGCAAAAGATAAATAAACGCTGTTCTTTTCCTGAAATATAAAATATATCACAGTTTCCATAAAAATATTGCACTGTTTTCAACATTGACAACAAGAAATGTTTAATAAGGAAATTGAAATGAAATATTTTAAGTAGTATTATTATAAATGTTGAATTTTAATTAAACAATTGTTAAATATTAATATACATTTTAAATTCATGTAAATAGTAAATATAAATGAATATAAATGTCATTAATGTAGAAAATGAAAACCATTTTTTAAAATAAAATAAATTAAATAATTGCAATTATTAATATAATTGTTAAATTAATATAACTATGTATATATATATTATAAATATAATAACAGCAAATTAATATATGTTTTTAATTTAATTAAGGAATGAAAATTAAGCATTTTTTAATTAATAATATAAAAGTTGAATTAAAATAAAGTTATGTTTAATAAGGAAATTGAAATTAAATATTTTAAGTAGTATTATTGTAAATGTTTAATTTTAATTAAAATTAAGCAATTGTTAACTATTAATATACATTTTAAATGAATGCAAATATGTAAATATAAATTAATATAAATGTCATTAATGTAGAAAACGATTTTTTTTAAATAAAATAAATAAAATAATTTTAATTATTAATATAATTGTTAAATTAATATATCTATGTAAATATATTATAAATATAATAACAGCAAATTAATATAAATATGTTTTTAATATAATTAAGGAACGGAAATTAAGCACTTTTTAATTAATATAAAATTTGAATTAAAATTAAGTTATTTAAATTATTAATATAAATGTTAAAAAAATTAAATATGTAAATCTATACATATATAAATATGTCATTAATGTAATGAATTTAAATATGTAAATCTATACATATATAAATATGTCATTAATGTAATGAATTTATTTTTTAAATGATTAATATAACATTTTACATTTTTAATATAAATATCTAAATATAAATGAATTGTAAATTAATATAAATGTTTTGATTCAAAATGTTTGTTGAGCAGCAAATCAGCATATTATTATGATTTCTGAAGATCATGTGACACTGAAGACTGCAGTAATGATGCTGAAAATACAGCTTTGATCACAGAAATAAATTACAGTTTAACACATATTCACATAGAAAACAGCTGTTTTACATTAGAATAATATTTCACATTTTTACTGTATTTTTGATCAAATAAATGCAGCTCTGGTGAGCAGAAGAGACTCTTTTATAGTCACATATTACCGTGTAATGAATCAGTTGTATTTTTCTACAGAAGTAAATGCTTGAGTTTTCTCTCTTCATCTGCTTTGTATTCATGGAGTTTGTCAGCGTTGCGAACGCAGATGCCGCTGTGATTGCACTCATTTGTTTCACGAGAGACTTTGACGGCGTAAAACAGAAAGAACATCAAGCTTTATTAGCAGCGAGTCGTCAAGCAGGAGTCGTGGAGCGGACGAGCGTTTGATGGAAATCACTGCTGAAGTGACATTTCAACAGCATCTTGGCCTGTCGCTTTGACTTGATAGTGAGGACGGGGTCAGCGCGTCTCTGATTAGGCATCCGCCGTGACCTCTGACCTTTAGGGTGGCACGTCCAATCAGAATGCATCCTAAAAAGCATGCATTCTAATGAGTGTGTGTCGCTCGGAATGATTAGTGACGGTTCAAACACGCGTGAGAAAAGGTAACGCATGCCTGTCGGGCGTCAAAGCGCGCCAAAACACCTGCGAGCCAAAC
>CM041800.1:46046476-46058976 GCA_023376895.1 Aspiorhynchus laticeps | reverse complement strand
CAAAATCTTTCTTGAATTCATAATTACAAGTTTTATGAATGTATTGATTAAGTTTTAAATAACTTTTACATTAGTTCCAACGTCTCTCACTTGATTGTAATGTCAAAATATAAAAAACAGAATGGCACTACAAAATAAATAGATATAAATAAATAAAGTTTGGAATAATTAAGATTTTTAATGCTTTCAAAAGAAGTTTACGTCTCGCAATTCTTTTTATTGTTTCTTTTTAAATGTTTTTATTGTTTCACTGAATAAAATAATAATAATAAAAAGTTTGCTCTCACAATTTTGACTTTATATAATGCAATTCTGAATATATAACGTCAAACTATGAGAACAAAAGTTTAAAAAAATGTGACAATTACCTTTTTTTATTCTGTGGAATAATTAACATGTTTTTATGTTTTTTATACACAATATTATTTTTTAAACTGCATTTTTGTGCAAATAAATCTAATCTTGGAGAACAGAAGAAACTTCTTTCAAAAAATAAACACACACTCACACACACACACTCTCTCACACACACACACACTCACACACACACACACACACTCACACACTCTCTCACACACACACTCACACACACACACTCTCTCTCTCACACACACACACACACACACACACACACACACACACACACACACACACACACACAAACTCACACACACACACTCACACACACACACTCACACACACACACACTCACACACACACACTCTCTCTCTCACACACACACACACACACACACTCACACACACACACACACACTCTCACACACACACTCTCACACACACACTCACACACACACACTCACACACACACACTCTCTCACACACACTCTCTCACACACACACACACACTCTCTCTCTCTCACACAAACACACTCACACTCACACACACACACACACACACACACACTCTCTCTCTCTCTCTCTCACACACACACACACACTCACTCACACACTCTCTCTCACACACATATATATGTTTGTGTGTGTGTGTTCATTTTTTTAATTAATATATATATATATATATACTGTATATATATTTAATTTAAATATATATTTTTTACATTTAATTTATTTCAAACTGTCAGACTGGTACTGTTGATATAATAATAACCAACTTCTGTTCAATCTCAAAAAGTGCTTCATGATGTGCTTTATTTATACTTTAACATTTTTCAAAAAGTAAACATGGATCCATTTTATAATAATAATAATAATAATCATAATAAACTTCATTTTTATACAGATAGAAGAAGTTTCTCAAGGCAATTTAGAACATAAATACAAATCTAATATTTTTAAATGATAAAACTATACTCGTAATTCAAAATTTATAAATCAAAAACAATAAAAAGTTCAAATAACAACAAATGAATTCAGACAGTCATGTTGGTGGTATAACTAGAGTCTCTGTACACAAAAAAAATAAAAGTTGAGAAAACTTTTGTTGTATAAACTGAATACAACACGTTGAGAAAACTCAAAAATCTGCTGAAGATGGTTGCCTTAAACTTTTAAGTTTTCTCAACTTTTATTATTTTTTTACAGTGTATGTGATGTGTTCTGGTACCTGCAGTGGACCACGATGGGTCCGGCGTTGGTGGGCGATTTGGCTTTGACCCGCCGTATGAACCCCAGCAGACCCGTGGCGTGATAGGGTACGCCGTGATCCGGCCAACCGGTGAAATGAAACTGACTGATCTCACGGATCTCGTGAGCTCCTCGCTGCAGAACGGACAGAGACTTCATCATCATCATCAGACCCGAGCTTTACTAAAGCAATAAGCCCCAAGAAGCCGTGGTTTACAGTGAATTTATAACAGCTAAGGGGCGTTGTTAGGCACGACACGAAGCGGAGCTTATTGCTTTTATAAAACGGTTATTCCATATACTTAGTAAGGTTTCACAAAATAAAACAGAGCAAATAAGTGTAGTGATATTACTAAAAACAGTATTCTTCCACCAAACAATGTAGTTCCTCAGAAACAGTTGTGGTTGGAACAAAGTGGTTGCCAAGCAACACACAAAGTAAACAAAGGTGTAGGTTTGTAGTGTAATTTACAATGCTTCGAACGTGGCTCAACCAATCAGAATCAAGGACCGGAACTATCTGTTTTATAATGAACGAACACACACTTCATCAACAGACCCGAGCCGCTCACATTCACACACTCTGTATCTGCTGACAATTGAGTAAAATCTACCAAAACTACAACAACAGCTAGTGAAGAGCTTTTCATTAGACTCGGGATTGATCAAAAGCAGTCCACATTTATCAAACCTACATATTTCTTTCTAACAAAACCACATCAAAACGAAACATTTTCAAACAAATTACATAAACTTTCACTTTCAGGTGAAAAAAGTGATAATTTTTCACATCAACAGGCATATTCATGTTTATCAATAAAATTCAGTCCAAAAGTGTGTGAAGGCTAAATATATTTGACACTAATATAACTCCATAGATAATTTTACAGAAATTATTTTTGGCACTAATTGTACTCCATACACCAAAATGACCCGAACACAAAAACGTGTCACATTTTTATTTATAAATGGTTGTATCTCTTAAAAAATAATTGTAAAAAATCTGAAAAAAATTAATTATGTGTATTTTGAGGGTCTTGAAGCATGTGCAAAGCTTCATACCCTTACTATAAACTAAAAGCTAAAGTAAAAAAAATCCACACACCAAAGTTTTTACTGACATTTATTACTGAAGATTTACATAAAAGTGAACAACAAAAACTAAAGTGCTGTAACAAAAAAGGACCTTGAACTTTGCATTTCGTTTGGTGTGTGGATTTTTTGCTTTAGCTTTTAGTTTATAGTAAGAGAATGAAGCTTTGCACATGCTTCAAGACCCTCAAAATACACATAATTAATTTTTTTCAGATTTTTTACAATTATTTTTTAAGAGATACATCCATTTATAAATAAAAATGTTACATGTTTTTGTGTTCGGGTCATTTTGGTGTATGGAGTACAATTAGTGTCAAAAATACTTTCTGTAAAAAATTTTTTTTTTTTTCCTTTTTCTTTTTGCATTTTTTCCTATTGATTTAATCCATGCACCCAACAATATTTTCTATTTTACTTACATTTTTTTCATTTTTTGACTTAGTTTAAACTATTCATTTATAGAAATGTTTAGGTATCTGTTCCGGGTCAGACGGAGCTGATTGTGTTCTGTGGGTTAATGGATTTGAAGGGTGTCTCCTCACCTTCTCCACCGCAAACGTTCTGATGACGTACTCGGACAGAAGCTGCGTCTCGATCAGCGTCACCTTGATGTCTCTGTAGATCTCAGTGTCGTCTGGCCAGTACTTACAGCACTTCACCTGACACACACAAACACACACAGACCTTCATCAGAGGAGCATGGCTTCGAGTCCGGCTCGCAACTTCAGGAAGCCGCTTTAACCAAACTAAGCAGTTTTACTATTTCTGTAACTGATGGAAATGGGAATTCAAAGTGCATTAAATAAAAATTATACAAAAAAGTAAAAAATATGTAAGTTTCTGCAAAAGAATAAAAAAATAAATAATTGCATCTTGTAATTTGGACATTTTTTTTCCTCAGAATTTTGAGTTTTTGCAATTTTTCAATTCTATTTTTTTCACCATGGAATTAAAAAAAGATAACAGACAATTCTGAATTTTATATCTCACAATTTGGACTTTTCTTCTCAGAATTGCAAGTTTAATATTACATATAAAATTTTTAATAATATTATATTCCTAATTATATTAAACTGACTTAAAATATGTAAGTTTCTGCAAAAGAATAAAAAAAATGCATCTTGCATTTTGGACAGTTTTTTCCTCAGAATTTTGAGTTTTTGCAATTTTTCAATTCTATTTTTTTTCACCATGGAATTAAAAAAAGATAACTGACAATTCTGAATTTTATATCTAACAATTTGGACTTTTCTTCTCAGAATTGCAAGTTTATATTATATATAATTTTTATAATAATATTATATTACTAATTATATTAAACTGACTTAAAAATTGAGTTGCATCTTGTATAACTTAAAAAAAACTTAAAAAAATGAATTTGAAATTGGTTAAAATAATTTGGTGAATTAAAGTAAAAAAAAAAACATGTTAACTAATTATATATTTTTCTCAGTTTTGATGTGACAAAATACTAAAATGCATCTCTTAAATGGTAATTCAAAGTGCATTAAATACAAAATGATACAAAAATACAAAAATATGTAAGTTTCTGCAAAAGAATTTTAAAAAAAGTTTTTTCCTCAGAATTGAGAGTTTTTGCAATTTTTCAATTCTATTTTTTTTCACCATAGAATTCAAAAAAGATAACTTACAATTCTGAATTTTGTATCTCACAATTTGGACTTTTCTTCTCAGAATTGCAAGTTTATAATATATATAAATTTTATAATAATATTATATTAAAAATTGAGTTGCATCTTGTATAACAAAAAAAAACCTTGAAAAAATGAATTTGAAATTGGATAAAATAATTTGGCGAATTAAAGTAAAAAAACAAACAAACATATGTTAACTAATTATATCTTTTTTTTCAGTTTTAATGTGAAAAAATACTAAACTGTAAAAATGATTTGTTGGTTTAACTTCAGTTAAGTAGCCTAACTAACAATTTATGATCCAACAATTCAAACAAAACAAAATTTGAACTAGTTTATTTAAACTGCAAATGAAGAGCTCAGATGCAAAAGCCTCTATCTGACATTTTCATCTAACATGAGCATTTTTCATCAGTCTTTTATGTTTAGGTTCAGTATTTTACTCTAAAGGCAATGCAATTCAAGTGAAAGTGAAATAGCTGAACATAAATATAGGAGCCTGATGAAAATGCTCATTTTAGATGAAAATTTCAGACGGCACTTAGAGGCTTTTGCATCTGAACTCTTCAAATTTGAGCTGATACAAAGAAACAGATTTGATTATTCATTATATTTTTACAGTGTACATTCTAGTAGATTTGTAGTCTTTGAGGAGTAAATGCTGATGTGGAGATGAATAGCATCGCTTCACGCATCAGAATCGTGTCTGTTGTATCTGACCTTTCGTCTGAAACGGTGGCATGTGATAGCGCTCGGTTTCAAATGTCACCTGATCACATTAAATTAACCCTTCAGCGGCGGTGAGCAGGCCAAGCGCTCCTGATTAACACAAGTATTGATGGAGAAACTCCAGATCAATACGCCGTGAGGATCGTCCTCCATTCGCTCTCATTTCAACAGCATTAACTCCCATTGATTCAGTTTCTCAAACGCTTCAGATCAGCATCTGTCACCACAGATAAACCTCTATCAATACTTTCATATGTTTCTGAAAAACATTAATAGCATTTTCATTTAATGACTCTAAAATGTCAAGAGATGTAAGCATCAAATAAAAGCCAGGCAGATATTTTTGCACCTTTAATTAATGCGAGTCACACATCTTAATCACTAAAGAGTTTTTAAACATTTTTAAGTATTTTTACTATAGTGTAGCAATTTAGGTTAAACATTTGAATTTTAATTATATTAATGTAATTACTTACAACACTTCTTATAAGAATGTAATGTATATTATAAGAATGTAATGTATATCTACTGTATATTAATTACATTAATATAATTAAAATGCGTAACCTGAAATGCTACATCACTAGGTCATAGGAAACCACAATTAATTATTTGGCACTTTGCCTATGAATAGTCTATTTAAAATAATATAAAATTAAATTAAATAAATAATAAATAAATAAAAAATAAAATAAAAATAATATAAAATTAATAAATAAATAAATAAATAAATAAATAAATAAATAAATAAATAAATAAAATTTAAAATAAAATAATAAAATATATAAAATAAAATAAAAAATAAAATAAAATAAACATTTAGATATTTTTTTAAATCTTTAATTAATGTGAATTCACACACCTTAATCATTATTTTTCAAAAAAGTTGTAATGTATTCTAGGCTATATGATAGCTTTAGATAGCTATGGTTTAGATTAATGTTTTGGTGCTTCTTTAATATAAACAAATGTAGAATAATTAATTAAACTAAGAATTCCATTCTTAAACATACGTATTTTCAAAAGAGTTTTCTTTCTAGACATTTTAAAGTACTCTTTACAAACAAATTTTGTCATTCATTCATTCATTAATAAATAAATAAATATTTAAATAAATACCAAAACATTATGTCAGTCTACATTTGAAAAGTTATGATTACTTATTTGGTGGTTCCTTAAAAGAAAAGTGATCTAGAACCATCCCTAGTTAATTAACATGGACATAATTATTCATCTTTTTAAACATCTGTCAACCAATCAGAATCAAGAATTCATCAATGCCCTGCTATAAAGCTTAAATAAAATAAAAGCCAGTCAAATATTTTCACACCTTCAGTTAATATGAGTTCACACACAAACAATACTTTCAAGATTTTTTTTATTTATTTTTTTAATCATTTTAAATATTTTTAAAAACAAGTTTTGTCAGTAGAATAATTAAATTAAAATAGTTAAAATATGAAGTATTCTAGCTAATATTAAAGTATTACAGCTGGTAGGCCGCAGTGTTGGGTAAGTTACTCTAAAAAAGTAATTAATTACTCGTTACTAATTACTAAGTGTGATTAGATTACTGTACACATTACTCTCTCCAAAAAATTACTTATTAATAATTACTTTCTAAATCCTATATCAACCTCGACAAGTTAATGATACGAGGATAGACATGAAATGCTTATTTTAATTCTTTCAAGTAACTACATCAATTATTCTAGACGCACTTTAGATTAGGATTCAATTATCAATATTAACTATGACTTTTGCCTCAATATACTCCTAATTACTGTTTATTAATACTTAATAAAGTAGTTGTTAAGTTTAAGATTTGGGTCGGATTAAGGATTTAGAATAAGCTCTTGCAGAATAAGACATTAATATATGCTTTTTTAAAGAAGTAATAATAAACAGTCAATATCCCAGTAATATTCATGCTAATAACCAACAAGTTAATAGTGAGAATTGGACACTAAAGTGTTAACAATACACTTATTAACCCCTTAACTGTCACCGTCCCGTATACGGGACGCCTAAGTTTACTTCACTATATTACACTTAAATCCTAATGTAATCATGACAAACTATACATCATTGGAAAGGTCTAAGTCTCCTAAATAGATATATTACCATTTTTTGTTGTTGCAAATTATGTAGGAACAGTAATAGATTCATTTATGACAAGAGTGCACCAAGCGTCTATGATAAATCAACATCATAATGGGAGTTCTGACCTTTGTCACAAAAAGTCTTTATATCCTTGCCTTTTTCCCCATCACATGTTTTAGCAATCATCATAAGTTATATACCATTTGAAAGCTTAAAATCTCAAAATTCATCCTGTGAAAACCATTTTGAAATCGGACATTGCGTTACCATAGAAATGGTACTTCAAAATGTTTTGGCGGTCTCCTCCCCCTTAGCGGCGGTGTCATATTACAAAATGTATTACGGTCTTTTAGAATCAAAACTTTTTATAATCTTGACAAAATACATATCGTTGGAAAGGTCTGAGTCTCAAGATTCCATATTTGGTGGTTATTTTGTTATAGATGTAATATTGAGAGAGAAATTGATAGATTTGCGACAGAAATGCATAAAAAAAAATCAATGGAGTTTCAATGGCACCCGGTGGCTGTTTTTGGTATAACGCCTAAACAAAATTGCATATGAACCTCAATTTTTTTTATATCAACTTCAAATTTGGAACACAACTTATGTAGACATATGGCTTTAATTTTATAGCAATTTTGGATTTTTAACAATTTTTTTAAATATTTATTTTATATAAAATAAAATAAAAATAGTATAATACATTTTCTTTACAGTAAATTTAAACTTCTATAACTTTTTAATACTTTAATTTTATTAAATGATTTCACTTCTGTAATAATCTGCTAATTGTCTTCTTTAAAAAGAGACCAACCTTAGGTCTGTATTCAAAAGCGTTCATGAATTATAATAATTTAAGTTTGGATACTGCACTTTCTCGTGAATTTTCAAAAATGGGGGTGACAGTTAAGGGGTTAACTCCCCAAAGTATTTAAAGTGAGAACGGTGCATAAAAAGCATGCATTTTAAAGTTAGACTTTAAATGATGATGTTGAATCCACTATTGTATTGTGTATAAATGTTCTACAGTCTAAACACAGTATTAAGTTCAATTACATATGAAGTAACTGTTATTAAATTACAGAAAAAATAAGAGTAATCCCATACTTTAATTTTTCAAGGGAAACATAATTAAATTACTATAGTTACATCCAACACTGGTAAGCCGTTTAATGGCTCTTCTTTGAAAGAAAACAAATTCTGAAAAAATTCCCATCGCTAGTCAATAAACCTGGACACACTTCATTAATCAACACCTGGAACGTCTGCCAGCCAATCAGAATCCAGCATCCAGCAATGCACTGCTATAAAGCGTCTCCAGAAGGATGTTCCCGAGGCGTCTGTGACAGGTGTCGAGTCACTCAGCGATGTATTTCACACATTAATGTTCTCATTCACACATTAAGCTCAGCTAAATGAGTTCTGCACTTCCAGATGTGACACGATACCCGACCTCACACGTCTGACGCTCTCAGAGCGACCGGACCGGATCACGTCTGGACTCGGTTCAGCTCTAACTCCATTACACTTCTCACGCTACGCAAATAAAACCTCATTATGTGGCACTATAATCCAGTCAGAGGAGAATCAGAAGTATTAGAACGGCAGCTCTAATAACTGTAGCCGCACACGCTTTCCGATGCAATAGAACACGAATAAACATAAGCACAGCGTATATGACAACATGATTACAAAATCCACTTTATAGTAAGACAGCGAGCACAACAGCAGCGCTGACGGAGAGAGAGAGAGAGAGAGACTTGCTTCTTTTCCCAGAGATACATCGAGAGCAGAAATTCAATTTTCTCCAGCATCATTAGAGCCGGAATGTGATGGAGACACGAGACGGAGACACACCAGAGTCTCCCGCTGAGACGAGTCCTCCTCTGGGATCAGATGACAGAAAAACCATCAGATCATTTCAGCAATTAGGAATCTGTGTGTGTGTGAGAGAAACAGTGTGTGTGTGTGTGAGTGAGAAACTGTGTGTGTGTATGTGAGTGAGAAACTGTGTGTGTGTATGTGAGTGAGAAACTGTGTGTGTGTGTGTGTGTGTGTGTGTGTGTGTGTGTGTGTGAGTGAGAAAAAGTGTGTGTGTGTGTGTGTTTGCACTGCAAAAAATGATCTTCTTACTCAGTATTTTTGTCTTGTTTTCTAGAACAAATATCTAAACATTCTTGAATCAAGATGCATTTACTTCACAGGTAAAATGACTTAAGATTTTAAGTCTCGTTTTCTAAAAAAAATTATCAAAACTTTGTAAGTTTTTGCTTAAAACGGGCAAAAATATCTGCCAATGAGGCAATAAAAATAATCTTGTTTAGCCGTTGAATTAAGATTACTTTTCTTACCCCATTGGCAGATATTTTTGCTTGTTTTAACAACATTTAGATGGATAGATAGATGGATGGATGGATGGATGGAACAATAAACGATGGAAGGATGGATGTATGGATGGAACAATAAGTGATGGATGGATGGATGGATAGATAGATAGATAGATGGATGGAAGGATGGAACAATAAATGATGGATGGATGAATGGAACAAACAATGGATCGATAGATGGATGGATGGATGGATGGATGATGGAAGGAAGGATGGATGGATGGATGAAACAATAAATGGATGGATGGAACAATAAACGATGGAAGGATGGATGTACGGAGGAATGGATGCATGGAACAATAAACGATGGATGGATGGAACAATAAATAATGGATGGAACAATAAATGATGAAAGGATGGATGGATGGAACAATAAACAATGGATGGATAGATGGATGGATGGATGGAATGATGGATGGATGGAACAATAAACAATGGATGGAACAATAAATGATGAAAGGATGGATGGATGGAACAATAAACAATGGATGGATAGATGGATGGATGGATGGATGGAATGATGGATGGATGGAACAATAAACAATGGATGGATAGATGGATGGATGGATGGAATGATGGATGGATGGAACAATAAATAATGGATGGAACAATAAATGATGAAAGGATGGATGGAACAATAAACAATGGATGGATAGATGGATGGATGGATGGAATGATGGATGGATGGAACAATAAACGATGGAAGGATGGATGTATGGATGGAACAAACAATGGATGGATGGATGGATGGAACAATAAATGATGGATGCATGATGGATGGATGGATGGATGGAACGATAAATGATGGATGCATGATGGATGGATGGATGGATGGAACGATAAATGATGGATGCATGATGGATGGATGGATGGATGGAACGATAAATGATGGAAGGATTGATTGATGGATGGACGGATAGAAGGATGGATGGATGGAACGATAAATGATGGAAGGATTGATTGATGGATGGACGGATAGAAGGATGGATGGATGGAACGATAAACGATGGAAAGATGGATGGATGAATGGATGGAACGATAAATGGTTAATAAATGAGGAACAATAAACAATGGAAGGATGGATGTATGGATGGAACAAACAATGGATGCATGGATGGAACAATAAATTATGTATGTATGATGGATGGATGCAACGAAAAATGATGGAAAGATTGATGGATGGATGGAACGATAAATGATGGAAGGATTGATTGATGGATGGATGGATGCATGGAACAATAAACAATGGATGGATAGATGGATGGATGGATGGAATGATGGATGGATGGAACAATAAACGATGGAAGGATGGATGTATGGATGGAACAAACAATGGATGGATGGATGGATGGAACAATAAATGATGGATGCATGATGGATGGATGGATGGATGGAACGATAAATGATGGATGCATGATGGATGGATGGATGGATGGAACGATAAATGATGGATGCATGATGGATGGATGGATGGATGGAACGATAAATGATGGAAGGATTGATTGATGGATGGACGGATAGAAGGATGGATGGATGGAACGATAAATGATGGAAGGATTGATTGATGGATGGACGGATAGAAGGATGGATGGATGGAACGATAAACGATGGAAAGATGGATGGATGAATGGATGGAACGATAAATGGTTAATAAATGAGGAACAATAAACAATGGAAGGATGGATGTATGGATGGAACAAACAATGGATGCATGGATGGAACAATAAATTATGTATGTATGATGGATGGATGCAACGAAAAATGATGGAAAGATTGATGGATGGATGGAACGATAAATGATGGAAGGATTGATTGATGGATGGATGGATGCATGGAACAATAAACAATGGAAGGATGGATGGAATGATAAACGATGGAAGGATGGAATGATAAACAATAGATGGATGGATAAATGGAATGATAAATGATGGATAGATGGATGGATGGATGGAAAAATGGATGGAGTGATAAACAATGGAAGGATGGATGATGGAACGATAAATGATGGAATGATAAATGATGGATGGATGGATGAAAGAATGGATGGATGGAAGGATGGATGAAACAATAAACGATGGAAGGACTGATGGATGGATTGAATGATAAACAATGGATGGAACAATTAATGATGGATAGATAAATGGATGCCTTTCTGTGTGTTTTGTCTCCAGCAAAAATGTCCTCCATCAGGATACACACCTGCTCTCTCTCTCTCTCTCTCTCTCTCTCTCTCTCTGTAGGATTGGTCTGATCTGCTGTGAATCTCCCAGAATGCCAGAGCTGAGTGTGGCTGCAGATGGGCGTCAGTGGAGCTGTGGGGGGTTTATGGGTCTCCGAGGGGAAGCAGCGCAGATTGAGCCCACATTAGATCAGCATCATATAACAGACTGGCACAGACCAGCACAGACCGGCACAGACCAGCAAAGACCAGCACAGACCGGCACATACCGGCACAGACCAGCACAGACCGGCACAGACCAGCACATACCGGCACAGACCAGCACAGACCGGCACAGACCGGCACAGACCAGCAAAGACCAGCACAGACCGGCACAGACCGGCACAGACCGACAAAGACCAGCAAAGACCGGCACAGACCAGCACAGACCGGCACATCTAGACCAGAGGAGATCCATGACTGATCACACCCTGCTCAACAGCATCATCACAGCCATCCGTTCTGATCCGGCCTCAGAATCACAGACAGGGCTTGATCATTAAATGCAACAAATGCATGATGAGCATCAGGACTTTTTCAATGTTTTGAGTTTTTAACTCATATTTTAGGAGCAAAACGTTGACTGAAGTCTATGAGCCTCTACAGATCTAGTGTTTAATAGCAAACGATTCAATCAAACTATAAGTTTTTATATAACTGTAATGATAAAGTTTATTCAGTCTTAATGCATTTAGCTCTACTTTTA
>CM041800.1:46011476-46026476 GCA_023376895.1 Aspiorhynchus laticeps | reverse complement strand
TGATTTGAAATAAGCCAAAACAACAAAAAAAATCTATATATTTCATATTTTAAATCACCCCCTCAACAATTATACTGTATTTTTCCTTGAAGAAGCAGGATTCCCACAGTCTTGGAAAACCTGGGTATATGAGGAAAAGTCATGGCAATTAATAAAATCTTAACCTGAATATAATTTTTTCTTTTTTTTTACGAATTTACATTTTCCAAGTGATGCCACATGCTAAAATATATTATTGGGTATAAAAAATATTTTAAAAAATCCTGATCCCTGATTCAGTAAATCATGAATGACTGGAACGTTTTGCAGACTGACTGGTTAAAAAGAGCAGGATCCCTGAAGAACATAATAATAATAATAATAATAATAATAATAATAATTCATTACATTTATATAGCGCTTTTCCAAGCACTCAAAGCGCTCTTGAGCATTGAACTCTTAAAACTCTTTAGAAACTAAAAATGTCTTGAAAGCAAAACTTTGTTTTGAGATCTTGTGCTGGACCCAAGTCACAAATCACACAAATTAACATCATCATCATCATCATAATCAACATCATCATCATCATAATCATCATAATCATCATCATCATCATCATCATCATCAACATCATTATCAGTGTCTCTCAGTAACAAAGGAACCAAACGAAGTGTGATCTTACCTCATTGATCTGCTCCACAGAGAACCAACAAAACCAGAAGAGAGAGACACAGTGTATAAGTCAACAATAACACAATCCACACACACACACACACAGCCACACAATCCACTCACTCACTCACTCACACACTCACCACCCCTTCCCACACACACAACACTCACTCACACACACACACACACACACACACACTCACACACTCACACACTCACCACCCCTTCCCACACACACAACACTCACTCACACACACACACACACACACACACACACACACACACACTCACACACACACACACACTCACACACTCACTCACACACACACACACTCACACACACACACACTCACACACTCACTCACTCACACACACACACACACACACACACACTCACACACACACACACTCACTCACTCACACACACACACACACACACACACTCACACACACACACACTCACACACACACACACTCACACACTCACACACTCACACACTCACACACTCACACACTCACACACTCACACACTCACACACTCACTCACTCACACACTCACCACCCCTTCCCACACACACAACACTCACTCTCACACACACACACTCACACACTCACACACACACACACAATCATATGAACCCTGAAGGCTTCACAAAGACCAGGTGTGTTTGTGTCACTGTGTGTTTGACATCTTCATCTATAATAGAGTAGACAGAACCTCAGTGATCATGGAGAGGAGAACAGGAGCACAGCAGAGAGAGGTGATGATGGAGAACCAGGGGAGAGACGTGACAGGAGTGAATGAGGAGGATGATGATGATGATGATGATGATGATGATGATGAAGATCAGTGCTTCTCATCTGAATCAAAGCTCCCCGTCCAGCACAGTATATGAAAACTCCCTCACAGAGACTAAGATCTCGACTTTAATTATGAGTTATCTTTTATTTTATATTATTTTATTTTATTATTATGTGATTTTAGATATTTCAAGAACTGTACATTCCTAAAAACACTTATTAAGAGGGACAAAAAAAATATGATTTCAAATTATTAAACATTGATCATATGCTTTCTTAGCACTTTAATAAACATAGAATTTTATTTTATATTATTTTTTATTAAATTTGATATGTTTTATTTTTTTCTTGCATTTTATTTATTAATTTTTTTTAACTATGATTCACTTTGTGATTCCAAAACTGTAAATTCTCAAACAAAAACGGTTATAAAGAGGAAAAAAGATTTTAAATTACATGTTCATCATTTATATGTTTTTTAAAGCATAATTTTTCATTTTTAAGCATTTATTAAAGTTCAATTATTTTATTTTATAATCATTATTCTTTTTTTATTTAACCATGATTAATATTGTGAGTCCTGTGCGTTCTTGAACAAAAACAGTTATTGATTTTTTAAGCATATTAATATAGATGAATTTAATTGAGCTTAATTGAAGTTAATTGAATTTATAATTATTAAATTTTAACCATGACTCATTTTGTGATACCAGAAGTTTCAAGAACTGTACATTCTTGAAGAAAAACAGATATTAAGGGCAAATAAATAAATATGATTATGATTATTTTTTTAATTTAGGAGGCCCCGTTTTGGGCCCCAGGCCCTGGTTGAGAAGCACTGATCTAGTGTCAATCAATTGTGTGTGTGTGTGTGTGTGTGTGTAGGTGTAACCATATTTTGGGGACAAATCTGCACCTATAAGTGAGTTAAATTGAGTATGTCCTCAACTGTAAAAAATAGTATAAATAAACATTTGTAAAAATGCAGAAATATTTGTGTGAGGATTTGTTTACAGTGTAGCAGAAGTCTAATGAATTCAGAAAACATACAGTAAATGTGTGTGTGTGTGTGTGTGTGTGTGTGACGCATGTGCAGCAGCAGCTGATGTGAACACACTCTCACACTAACAAACTATCTGACTTAAAGAGAAACACGCTCATCATCATCATCCTCATCATCATGATGAATGAAACTAACCACGAGTGAGCGGGGGTGAGGAACAGTGTTGGGGGTAACACATTACAAGTAACGTGAGTTACGTAATCAGATTACTTTTTTAAGTAACTAGTAAAGTAATGCATTACTTTTTTAATTCAGAAGGAAATATCTGAGTTACTTTTTCAAATAATTAACAGCAGTTACTTTGTTTCTGATGTATTGAGTGACAGCTCTGGTGTTGCCATGGTGACAGAAATCAGAGCGTTGTGTGTGAACACGATCTTACTGTAGTTCTAGACTAAATATCATGTATTTACTCATCTCACCTGCACAAAAACACATTCAGTGTTCCTCAAAATCAATAAAAACAGTCAAATGCAAACTCAGAATATTATACAAACCTGCAATAATTAAATATGTTAAATAAGACAAATATCATTTATGTATTTAATCCCATTTTATTAACCTGCTGACCTTCGATGATTCAATTCAATCATACTAATAATCATAAATGACATGTTTGTGTTTGATTGTAGTTATTGCTGAATAGTGTTGAACAGTGTCATATTCTTCATGTGATTAGTTTGATCTGCGTCCTCTACTGTACAGACGTGAATCTACATTTCCTTCAGTCTGAGCCGGATTCACTTCACTTTTAGTGTGAAAAGGCTTTTATAGAACTTTTTTATATTAAAAACAAACAAGCAAGCCCTGCCCAGATTTACAAAGTAACTCAAAAGTAACGTAACGCATTACTTTGCATAAAAAGTAACTAAGTAACGTAATTGGTTACTTTTTTAGGGAGTAACGCAATATTGTAATGCAGTTCTTTTAAAAGTATTTTTCCCCAACACTGCTGAGGATGATGGGATCGATGAGCTCTTACCTCGTATTCCTCTTTGAAGCCGTAGCCCTCGGAGCATTTCATCTGCGTGATGTGCTGCAGAAGGTCGGCCACGCGGATGGCGGGATGCAGCTGGCCCGTCTGGTACGGCACGTCCACGGCCTCGCGCTTGCGCAGCGAGTGTGTGTGCGACGAGTGTGTGTGTGTGTGCGACTGCACCAGGCTGCTGGTGTCGCTGGTCAGGGTTTGAGTCTCGTCTGCAACACAGGACAGAAAACACACGTGATGACTTCAGGCCGAAGAACGCGGCAATCAAACACATCACGCTTACGCTTCCTTTTACAGTGACTTCCTTATGGCCCTAAAGAATTTAAATGTCCATAATCAATCATGAGCTGAAATGTAGTTATAAATTGAAAGAATACTTCACTAAAAATTAAAATGCGTCATCATTTATTCACACTCACACCATTCCAAACCTGCATGCTGTTTCAAAATGTGAAATAATGTTAATAATATAATTATGTATAATATTATAATATAATATATATGAAGAGTTCATTTGAAAAACAGATAACTCCGTTTTTAAAAATTTTCAAATATTATGTTTTTTTTTATCCTGCATTCCAATTAATATCAAACTGCAGCTGTTTTTTATTTTTATTAAATAATAACAAAAAAATACAGCTTACTAACACAAAACATGATAACACAATAAAAAAAACATGATTTATGAAAATGTATAAAAACAGATATCTGTTTTCGCAAATAAACTCTTCATATTATAATACAAAATTGTTATATAATAAATATAAGTATTTAATATAAATGTAAATAACAAAATATAATTTATTCTGTGAAACAAAAAAATTAAAAATAAAACTAAATCACATAACCTTGTTTAAAAAAAACTCTGAAAACCAGCATAAGATGGTCTTTAAGCTGGACGTAGCTGGTTTAAGCTGGACTTCCAATCTGGCTGGCTATAAAGTGGTCAAAACCCCTCTAAAACCAGCCTGTTAAACCAGCCAAGACCAGCCAACCAGCTAACGATGGTTTTAGCCATTTTTTTTCAGCAGGGATATGATACTGTATGTAAGAGAGAAAATCCAGAAACATAACAGAAGAGTAACACCTTACAGGTTTGAAACAACATGAGAGCAAGCAAATAAAGACATAATGCACATTTGTGGTTGAACTTTTCTTTTTGAATAAGTAAGGCAAGACACTGCAGGTGAAAACGATAGAAATTTAAGTAATAATTATCACCGTTGTAGTAAAAAAAAAAAAGCATTAATTTGCATACATTTCCAGAACATAAATCTGAACACTGGATAAATCCAGGATCAAAATTCTTGTTTGATTTTGTTGACATATTACAGTTTAAGGTTTTTACTGAGGTAATTTGGGATTTCTCTTTTTATCACTCCATAAATCAGAAAATACTGTCAATAGACAGAAAATAATTAATTTTCACCATGTTTTTAGGAATAAAATGTTTCAGTGTGAATGATATATCAACAAACCCCTCAGTAAAACCCTTCAGAATATAGAGAGGAATAAAACTGTAAGTTTTGGTGTTTGTAAGTGCTGCTGAAGCGGAAATAAAACTTCAAATGCGCCTTTAAATATATGCATTTTTACCACGTTTTTAGGAGTAAAATGTTGTACAAATCAGTGTGAATGATATATGAACAAATCTCTCAGCAAAAATCTTCAGAATATAGAGAGGAATAAACCTCTAAGTTTTGGTGTTTGTAAGTGTTACTAAAATGGAGAAAAAACTGACCAACTTTAAAGATTTGCATTTTTACCACGTTTTTAGGAGTAAAATGTTGTATAAATCAGCGTGAATAATATATGAGAAAATCCCTCAGTAAAAATCTTCATAATATAGAGAGGAATTAATCTCTAAGTCTTGGTGTTTGTAAGTGTTACTAAAATGGAGAAAAAACTGACCACCTTTAAAGATTAGCATTTTTACCACGTTTTTAGGAGTAAAATGTTGTATAAATCAGCGTGAATGATATGAGAAAATCCCTCAGTAAAAATCTTCAGAATATAGATAGGAATAAAACTCTAAGTGTTGGTGTATGTAAGTGTTACTACAGCGAACAAACATCTTTTTAAAGATATATACTGTAACTGAAATCTACACATGCATATAGATGAAGTGCAATAAAATGTGTATTTTGGATGTTTTCTTTCCACTAGTCTGAACGAAGACATGTTTTTCAAACCAGTTCCTCCTGTAAGTGTCTTTGCCTTAATTGCCTGTATTTTTCCAGATAATCAATCAGTGTAAAAGAAAGCGCTCGATTTATTGGCGATGGATGATCATGACACGACGTTGCAGGAAGGGTGGATGAGTGGATGTGGAGGGAGGGATCGATTGACTGCCCCGCTCGTTCATTCCTTCGTGAAATATCACGTGATGCTTTCTTTATAACTTCAAAGAAACACGGCTAGAATTGGCCTGTGTGCCTGTTTTGCCCTGATCTGAGATCTGCCATGAGGCGTGGGTGCTGTCAATCAACAGCAAAGCATGAGCGGATGAGTGATGACGGATGTTCAGAAACACATGGGCCAAAGCACAACAAGCCAAAGCAAAGAGAGCAGAAACACAATGGGTTGAGGATGATGATGATGATGAAGATGCGGTGGACGGGTGATGCTGTAACGCGCCAATGGAGGGAGAGGGACGTGACTCTAGTGAAACATACAACCTCTGTCACGCTGATGAACTTACCATTAATGGGGACTTTTTAAGCAGATACATTAGAGGTTAAACGAGAGAAGAGAGAGACAGAGAGAGCGAGAGACAGCCAGAGAGAAGAGAGAGAGAGAAGAAGACAGGGTATAAGCAACAATTACACCAAAGAGAACTAGCAGAGCTCTGATCAGTCGCAGGGCGATCGGGGATCCGGGTGTTATATGGGACTCAAATCACAATGAAGGAGAAAAATGAGTTTCAAAACAAAAAGAAATGCAAATAAAATTGATGAACATTGCAATCGCTTCATGGAGATCTACAGAGCAGCGGCCTCAGACGGCTGATCGAGTGTGCTGAGGAGGTCAAAGGTCATGCGGGGGCCAATCAGACTCGTCATCTGTTCAAATTACGTGACCTCATTCTCAAAAATGATCTACAAAAATACGGCTTCAGTGAGGATAAACACGATCTGTGCTGAACTCGATGCGTTTTGTGCAGCATAAATAATTAAAATAATAATAATAATAATAATAAAATAACTAACTACATAATACTATTATTGTTATAAATGTTAAAAATAGAAAAATAAAAATATAATACATTTATAAATTAAAAATCATAATTAAAAAAAATAAAATTATAATTAAAAATATAATAATAAAAACATACAAATATGAAAAAGGTATAAATAAATTTAAAAATAAATAGTAAAATAAAAAAATATAAAACAAAAATATATTAAATGAATTAAACTATAAATGAAAATTATAATAAACAAACAAATAAATACTTAGCAAAATTATAAAAATAGACAAGAGAAACAATGTATAATTTAATGCATTTCAATTATAGCAAATTAATAAATCATATAAAAGAAAAACTTCAAAATAATTAATAAAAATTATAAAACACAAATATAACAAATACATTAAATTATAAATTGAAATTGAAATAATAATAATAATAATGATAAATAGTGAAATAAGTTATAAATTTAAATAACTATAATACAAATATAATAAAATTAGAAAAATAGAAATATGTATGAAATGATCTATTAAAATTATAATAAAAAATATAAACAATTATAAAAATAAAATAAAAAATATTAAAAATGAACAAACTATAAAATAATAATGAATAAAAATAAAAAATAGAAAAATATAATAAATGCACAAATGCACAAATGCACAAATGCATAAATAAATAAATAAATAAAAAGCAGCGCTTGATTTGAAGACTTTTGCACTATAAACACTTGATGTCCAGTGTAAAATCTACATCCTAAGGCGTAAGCGGTTGAGAAGTGCTGAAGCAGCAGCTGAGCTGATTGTGCTTCTTCTTGTGTTGAACATCAGCATCATCTTCGCTGCTCCATAAACCCTCATGTGCCGGAGGTGAAGTTTGCCTGTTTTTCCCTCGCTTTATTGTGTAAAGTAAACCTGTTCCCGCTCGAGCGATCGTTTACATGTGCCGCTAGCCGAGAGTCATTCATATTTAATACGCTGCTCTGAGCTCTTATTTTTCATCACATTATGTTTCAATTAAATTCTCAGGCCTTGTGAGGGCCGACTCTAGGGTACGGAGCGCTTTAGATAAATAGGGTGTAGAGGTGCCACGAAAATGAGACAAAACCTGCTTTATTATTCTATTTAATCATAGAATAAACGAATAAACAGCCGCAAAATAAGAAAAGGAAAAACAAGTAGGTCAGAAAGAGCTGCTAAAGGCAGAAGAAACATTAGAGAGAATAGCAGAGAAGCACAGAAACACTGGAGTGGATGTAGAGAACGAGACGGAAACGCTGATCCAGCCGTCCTTCTCCAAAACTACAAAAAACATCCCGAGGGGAATATCGACACCGGCAAAACCGTCTCCACATTTACACAGTAAAGCTCGTGAACCGCACCGACCTGAAGAACCACAGAGCGATGCATTTACATTTACATTCATGCATTTGCCAGGCGCTTTTATTGCATTTAACATTTGACCAGTTCTTCAGTTCTAATGCATCATCATCATCATCATCATCAGCTCTGGTTTAATAAACCCTAAAACTTTTAAACGTGGACTCCTCATCAGTATCTTGGTGTTCACAAAAACTGCTTTTATAAAAAAAAAAAAAAAAAAAAAAAAAATATATATATTCTTGATTGTTATATATTTCTTTTAAATTTTAATGCATTATATTATTATTAAACAATATTTATTATTAAATTATTAATTTATTATTTGAATTTATTAACACATTGATTTATTATAATGATAATTATTATTATTATTATTATTAATAAAAATTCTAAATAAATGTATTAATAAAGTAACATTAATTTAATACATATTTTAATAACGTAATAATGCATACGTTTAAAATATATATATTTTTAAATAATATAAAATAATTTAAATAATAATATTAAGTGTATTATAACGATAACAACAACAATAATAAATAAAATTTATTAAATATTGGTTTAAACTAGTGCTGTCAAATGATTAATCGCATCCAAAATAAGTTTTTGTTTACATAATATATATGTGTGTACTGTGTATATTTATTATGTATATATAAATACACACACACATGCATGCATATATTTCAGAAAAATATGTTATGTTTATATATTAAAAATATTTATATATAATATAAAGTATATGAATATAAAAATATACATGTAGATACATGCAAATATTTTCAAAGTATATAGTGTATGTGTGTGTATTTATATATATACATAATAAATATACACAGAACTCACATATATATTATGTAAACAAAAACTTTTATTTTGGATGTGATTAATCGTTTGACAGCACTAGTTTAAATTAAATTAAACATTGATAATTGATTATTATATAAATTATTATGATTAATACAACTAATAATATAGTAGTAAAAGTAGTAGTAATAATAATAATACACTTAATTTTATTTCATCTTCTAGTATGGGTTGTTTAATTAATTTGTGGATTTTTTTTGGCGTTCTCTGATTTGAAACGTGTGATTTTCCTGAACTCAAGAGATGGATTCACTATCATCAGCTACATGTGCAGCTACAGCATCATCCATCCACTCCTCCACCTCCAGGACACATGTCTGTCCATGCAAATGAGATGTCAGACAGGAAGTGACATCATGGGATGGAGTGAAGGCGGAAGCCAAAGGAAGAGAAGCGACAGACGTATGGACAGGTGTGCTGATGAGAAGCTGCAAAACAACCCAAATCAAGCAAACGTGACGTGAGAGACACAGACGCGGCTCACCTAAGATCGCGGTGGGAACGAAGGGGTCTGGAGGAGAAGCACAGAAACACACACATCAGCTTTAATACAGCAGATCGTCAAGCTCCTCTGCTGTCCTGCACAACCTCCATATTTCCTTCAGGATTTATCATACAATCGTGATAAAGATACTCGTTTTTAATCTTTTTTATAAACAAACAGAAACAATAGATGTTGGGAGGAAAACAAAACAAGAGATTTTTTTTATTTATTTTATGTATTGTTTAGTATCTTTAATACTGTAATATATATATATATATATATATATGTGTGTGTGTGTGTGTGTATAATATATTATTATTATAATATTACATACTGATAAAAAAATAAATGTATAGCCTGAATGCACTGTAAGTCGCTTTGGATAAAAGCGTCTGCTAAATGCATAAATGTAAATGTAAATATAATATTAAATAATTACAAATATATTTAAAATCTTATTAAATTACTAATGTTTTATTTTTTATTATTAATAATAAATAAATAAATACTAATTATTATTAGTAATAATAATACACCTAATATTAACACCATAATATTTGATTTTTTTTAACTCATAATTGAGTCTTATGGAGATCATAAAAACAGTATTTCTGATACAATCGTGATAAAGATAGTTGTTTTAATCTTTTTTATAAACAAACAGAAACAATAGATGTTGGGAGGAAAACAAAACAAGAGAAATAATTTGATTTATTTTATGTATTGTTTAGTATCTTAATCAAATTAAATGTAATATATATATATATATATATATATGTGTGTGTGTGTGTGTGTGTGTGTGTGTGTGTGTGTGTCTGTGTCTGTGTCTGTGTGTGTGTGTGTGTGTGTGTGTGTGTGTGTGTGTATTAATATTTTATTATTATAATATTAAATAATTACAAATATATTTCAAATCTTTTTAAATTATTAATGTATTATTTTATTATTAATAATAATAAAACAACTAATTATTATTAATAACAACAATAATAATACACATAATATTAACACCATAATATCTGAATTATTTTAAGTCATAATTGAGTCTTATGGAGGTCATAACAACAGTATTTCTGCTACAAGTATGATATATTTTAAAATAATATTAAATAATTCAAATATTAAAATATATTCAAAATATTATTAAATTATTAATGTATTATTTTATTTTATTAACTTGTTTACATTTTATATTTGTGATTAATAATAATAAGTCATAATGGAGTCTCATGGAGGTCATAAAAAAGATCCCATTCAAAATCTCCATTTAACATTTAGTGAAAGTTTTGTTTTCAGAGAAATTGATCATAATTATTATAACTAATAATAATTAATATGTGTGTGTGTGTGTGTGTTAGAGAGAGTGTGTGTGTCTGTCTGTGTGTGTGTGTGTGTGTGAGTGAGTGTGTGTGTGTTTGTGAGTATGTGTGTGTGTGTGTGTGTTTGTGTGAGTGTGTGTGTTTGAGTGAGTGAGTGTGTTTGAGTGTGTGTGTGTGTGTGTGTGTGTGTGTGTGTGTGTGTGTGAGTGAGTGTGTTTGAGTGAGTGAGTGTGTTTGAGTGTGTGTGTGTGTGTGTGTGTGTGTGTGTGTGTGTGTGTGTGTGAGTGAGTGTGTGTGTGTTTGTGAGTATGTGTGTGTGTGTGTGTGTGTGTGTGTGTGTGTGTGTGTGTGTGTGTGTGTGTGTGTGTGTGTGAGTGCGTGTGTGTGTTTGTGTGTGTGTTTGAGTGAGTGAGTGAGTGTGTGTGTGTTTGAGTGAGTGAGTGAGTGAGTGAGTGAGTGAGTGAGTGAGTGAGTGTGTGTGTGTGTGTTTGAGTGAGTGAGTGTGTTTGAGTGTGTGTGTGTGTGTGTGCGCGCGTGTGTGTGCGCGTGTCTACCTGGGTAATATGTGTTGGGGATGCTGCTGCTCAGTGTGTTTGTCTTCACCGTCAGAGAACACGGAGAAGATCCAGCTTCACACAGAAAAACACCATTACACTCACAAACATATCTGTCAACTCAAATAAAGCTGAAAACAATAATAATAAAAACAACTGAAATATTAGCAATATTATTAATAAATAAGTAACTAAACAAAAATGAAAAACACTGCCTTGGTAACTAACTGAAATAACTAAGTTGAAGCACATAAATGACTTGATGAAAATGAATAAAAACTAAAACTGAAACTAAAATAAATTAATATAAACTCTTAAACAGTATAATAAAAAAATAATAAAAATGCTAAAAGCACACAACAAAATTACCAACATTTATATATATATGTGTGTGCGTGTGCGTGTGTGTGTGAGTGTGTGTGTGTGTGAGTGTGTGTGAGTGTGTGTGTGTGTGTGTGTGTGAGAGTGTGTGAGTGTGTGTGTGAGTGTGAGTGTGAGTGTGTGTGTGAGTGTGTGTGTATGTGAGTGTGTGTGTGTGTGTGTGACTCACAGCGTCCGTTGAGGTTGTGTGTGTCCATGAATGAAAGCGCTTCATCACAGTTGGTTCCCTGCTCCGTGTAGCTCTTGTCCATTGAGTTCACCATCACCGTCATCTCCTGTCTCGTGCTGCTCAGCGTCTCCTTGCGCTTCTTCGCCAGTTTTCTGCAAATCACAAAATCAAAGATAAAGATACTGTAACAGCATTAGTGACGTGATTGACAGCTCTGACAGGAAATACACACGTCTCAGTCAGAATGACACACACACACACACACACACACACTGTTTAGGAATGTACTCAACTTTATTACATCTATTTTGATTATAATTTCAAAGTTTTAGTAATTTTGTTGTGTGCTTTTGTCACTTTTATGAGTTTTTTATGTCTATTTTATGCATTTTTGTTTCAGTTTTAGTTATTTTAGTATCATTGAGATACTTATAGTTTTTATTAATCTTTTGAATTAGTTTTATTTTTCTATTTTCAGTTTAATATTTTAGTCAAAGTTTTAGTAATTTAGTAATTTTTATGTTTTTATTATTATTATTAATTATTATTATTTTAATTATTTATTATATTTTAGTTCCGATTGTAGTTATTTTAGTACATCAAGTTACACTAATTAAAAATGAGATGTTGCATTGGGAACTTCCTGAAAAAATAATAATAATAATAAATAAATTATATATATATATATATATATATATATATATATATATATATATATATATATATATATATATATATATATATATATATATATATATATATATATATATATACATATATATATATATATTTAAAATATTTTTTATTTAAATTTTTTTTCAGTAAATTTTGTATATCAAACTAAATGAAAGTGAGAAATGTTGTCTTGACAATATTTATTTCAAGAAACATTTTTATATTTTTAGTTCCAGTTAATTATAATAACCCTGTTTAGTACTAAATGAAAAAAAAAAAAAAAAAAAAAAAAAAAAAAAAAAATTATATATATATATATATATATATATATTATATATATATATATATATATATATATTGCATTTTATATGATTAAAAAAAATATATATTTATGTTTTTATTTTTTTTTTTTTTTTTAAATGTTTTAATTTGAGTTAACTATAATAACTTTGGTTTGTCTTCATAATATTTGACACTGAATTAAAATGAATTATTTCCACATGTAACTCACTGAATTATAGCGGCTATTTAACAATAATGTACAGTTTGAAAATTTTATTGGTTCATATTGCATTTATGCATTTAAACAGTTCTGAACACAGCCATACTGTACGTTCTGCTTTTAACACTGTAAATGAGGAACAGGGCGAGAGGTTAGTTCAACAAATGTATTTTAGTGAACAAAGAAAGCACTCAAGGTGGTCGGCCATTAAACTAATCAAAAGAGGCTTATTTTAATGAGCAGGGCCTGATTAAGATGGCAAAGTCACCGTTCCAATTAAAGCCCAATATAATTTTAATCAATGCCCCACCAAGAGCCTCGAGGAGCGCCGGTTCTCCGTGATTACAGCGTGTTCTGCTTTAATTCAGTTAACCTGCCTAACGATCCGCAAATGCAAATGAGGCCTAATTACTCAGCCAATCCGTGGGAGGGAAATTAGCATGTGTTTCCTCGCCTGAGGCTCGACTTCCCAAAGCGGATCCGCAGGTAATTCCGAATGAGATCTTGGAAACGGAGCCAAACCACAAAGTAAGGAGATGCAGCAAGTTTCTACAAACTACAAACTCCATTAAAGCCGAACTGAGCTCACGAACGTCCGCGGAAGACATGATTGATGAGCAGCGCTAACGGGTTACGCCGCCATGAGATTAGCCACGCTAAACAACAACAACTCCTCCACAGTAACATCAACCATCAGCTCGGAGTCAAAACTCAATCTGCATTTGGCAGGAAAACTACACCATTTACATGTGTGTACATTTCTCAAATCACTACAAAGAGTCAGTGTTGTAATGTAGAAAGACTGAAATAGAACACGCTAAAAGATGCTGGGTTATTCTTTTCTACCCAAACACTGGGTTGAGGTTGTTGGGTCACATGTTGGGTTGTTTTTTTCCCCAAATTGATAGGTTTCACGTGACGTCACGCTCTTATAGGAGCGCCCCCTGGAGGACAAAACCAAGCTTTGCTCCACTGACCGCCAGCTATTCTTACACAGATTGCATTAAGTAATAATGTAGTAAAACGCAGATATTAAAAGGCGAGATTCAGTGGACACCTTAGTGATGATGTATATTTTGTACAGGCAACAAGATGAAGACAGAATATAAACACAATGTGCAAAGTTTCACATTAAATACTTCCCATAGAAAACCATTAGAAGGAAAACACTGAACCGTTCATATTCCGGCCTCATCATGTAAACTATGCATCATTAATATGGTGATTACTGAATTTGATCTTACTGTTTTAAATATATTACAGCACTTTAAGTGTTTTTACAACGTTTTGTCGCACTGTTTATGATTGAAATAGTGCTTAATATGGATCGCAAATGGCCGAAACTTGCATTTTGTTCAGAAATACCTTTGTTTTATTATTTTGAGACGTGATCTGAATATGTGCGGCTGTGAAACATGAGTAATTGAGACGTTTGTGCTGCAGTTCTATGGATGTTTTGCCCTCCGAGTCTTCGAGCCGGTCACGTGACTGAAACTATCAATAGGCCTCGTTCATGAAACTTGCATAAATATGAGTAAATTCTGAGTCATTTGCGCATAAAACAGACATTCCCGAAAATAAAACTCTCCTCTGGATTCACAAACGCTTTGTTAACTTCTGATTTGATAGTTAAACACCTGTATGTTAATGAATTCCAATCATTCATAAATATGGCGCTCATGCTTGCTCATTCATAATTAGCATATTCCCTGCCTATGACTACAGCTGCGCAAATTACGTATCCAGAAACGCAGTGGAATATTCTGGTCTACTTTCTCAGGTTTGGCTCCAGTATATTGCATAAATGCAAAAAAGATTAATAGGCAATATATTTAACAATAAATATCAATAACATGTGTCCCACCAAAGAGTTACCTACGTAGGGTTGCAAAAAGTTGGAAACTTTCCAGAAATTTTGGAAATTTACTGGGATTTTTGGAAAATTTCCTGAAATTTACCGGAAATTTT
>CM041800.1:46003976-46006476 GCA_023376895.1 Aspiorhynchus laticeps | reverse complement strand
AATAGTATGCATTATTTAGGCACGTATTCACTAATTCATGGGAAGTCAATCTAACTTAACATTTTCTTATATTGATATTGTTTATTTCTTGCTCCTCAACAGTTCATCAGGCTCTTAATGATTTAATCTGCCATATCTTGGAATATCTGAAGGCCAGGTTTTCCCATAACTCATCATTTTACACACAGCTCTCAAATCTGACTTGTACTTGCTCTTATGAAAATATGTGCCATAGTTCTTAACTGGAGCATTTGTTATAATGAGGCTAGCGTATTAATCATTAAAAGGCCAATAATGAATTTGTATTAATCGATATAGCATTTCTTATGAAAACAACAGCCTGCGTATTTAGAAACAATGCTTGTAATATAAGTCTATAAAGAAAAATCTATTCCATAACAGATTATCTATTATAAATTCTACAAGTTAGACAAAAATGACCACATTAAATAAGCCTACAATAAAACATGATAAATACTAGTAAAACTAGGCACGATTAGTTTAAAAAGATTTTAGTGCTGTTGCGAGATTATTCTCCTGTTTTCATCAGACTTTCTCAATAGAAATCAAATAGATTACAGTAGCTTTACAATAGGTTTCTATTAATCATGCTATAAATATACCCCCCCCACCGCAAACTACGCTCCTGAGTCCATGTAAAACTAAACCAAACTAAAAATTAAAACCATAAAAAAAGTCATTTAAAATAAGCATTACCTAAAATCAAATCATATAAATTCAATTATTATTTATTTTATTTTATGTATTATTATATTTAAGCTTGCTGCAACAGAAACACTTTTTATTTTCATTTGGTTAATGCACATCTTGACTAAAACTGAAAACAATACAAACTATTAAATATTAAATATTAAGAAAACTAATAAAAATGACAAAAACACAACAAAATTACTAAAACTAACTAAAAATTGTATTAAAAATAAAAGTATAAAAATAAAAAAAATCCAATTTAATTTTTTTAAAAATCTACTTTTAAATTTTTTAATTGACTGAATTAATTAAAAGCTAATTAATTCATGTAAAATTAATTTACATAAAATTATATAAAATACCATAAATAATAATACAGTTATATAAAATAAAAATAAAATAATAAAAATAATACATAATTGACTTGACAAATAAAGTTGAACAAAATAAACAATAATTGATTTATTTATCAATTAGACCATTAACTGACATCAGAGAACCGTGAACATGTGAATGTATTGACAAATTATTTAATTAAAATTTTAGCTTAAAGGGTTTCGGATGGCAAAAAAACAACCTGGTCTCATAAAAATACGTACCTGTGCGACACCGTTTTACGTACCTTACTGCACGTTTCACCGCAGTTTCAAAGAGAAATGTCCACCGAGTGGCGCTAAAACACAGGTTAAATACGTGAAGCCTGGCACGTTTTTATTATGTTGATATAGGTACGTATTGCTGTGTTTTTATTATGTTGCTTCAGGTACGTATTGCTGTGTTTTTATTATGTTGCTACAGGTACGTATTGCTGTGTTTTTATTATGTTGATATAGGTACGTATTGCTGTGTTTTTATTATGTTGCTTCAGGTACGTATTGCTGTGTTTTTATTATGTTGATACAGGTACGTATTGCTGTGTTTTTATTATGTTGATACAGGTACGTATTGCTGTGTTTTTATTATGTTGATACAGGTACGTATTGCTGTGTTTTTATTATGTTGATACAGGTACGTATTGCTGTGTTTTTATTATGTTGATATAGGTACGTATTGCTGTGTTTTTATTATGTTGATACAGGTACGTATTGCTGTGTTTTTATTATGTTGATATAGGTACGTATTGCTGTGTTTTTATTATGTTGATATAGGTACGTATTGCTGTGTTTTTATTATGTTGCTATAGGTACGTATTGCTGTGTTTTTATTATGTTGCTATAGGTACGTATTGCTGTGTTTTTATTATGTTGCTATAGGTACGTATTGCTGTGTTTTTATTATGTTGATACAGGTACGTATTGCTGTGTTTTTATTATGTTGCTATAGGTACGTATTGCTGTGTTTTTATTATGTTGATATAGATACGTATTGCTGTGTTTTTATTATGTTGCTATAGGTACGTATTGCTGTGTTTTTATTATGTTGATACAGGTACGTATTGCTGTGTTTTTATTATGTTGATACAGGTACGTATTGCTGTGTTTTTATTATGTTGATATAGGTACGTATTGCTGTGTTTTTATTATGTTGATACAGGTACGTATTGCTGTGTTTTTATTATGTTGATATAGGTACGTATTGCTGTGTTTTTATTATGTTGATATAGATACGTATTGCTGTGTTTTTATTATGTTGCTTCAGGTACGTATTGCTGTGTTTTTATTATGTTGCTTCAGGTACGTATTGCTGTGTTTTTATTATGTTGCTTCAGGTACGTATTGCTGTGTTTTTATTATGTTGCTTCAGGTACGTATTGCTGTGTTTTTATTATGTTGCTTCAGGTACGTATTGC
>CM041800.1:45978976-45998976 GCA_023376895.1 Aspiorhynchus laticeps | reverse complement strand
TAAGCAGTGGAGGGGGATGAAGATGGAAGGAAAGAAAAAGTAAAAAATATTAATGTTACGAAACGATAGAAAATGAACAGAAGCAGACATGGTGGCATTCGTGAGAGAGAGAGATGAACCTGAACCCATGTGACTTCCTGCTATCGAGGGTCAGCTGACCAATCAGACGGTCATGTGACTTATATACACTCAAACCACAAATTATTCAGACACAGATCATTTTTGATATGTTTTTACTAGTGGGTAAAAACTATAAAAAACTATAGTTTTACTATAGTGTTTTTTTTACTAGTAGGACACTATAGTAGCTCAGTTATGTAAGTGAGGATAGCAAAATAAATATTAGTCACAAAAAATCTTCATAAAGTGGACTTCCAGTAAAATTTGGGATCAAACAATATTAAGACACTTTGACACTTTGGCTTTGCTGAAGTGTTTTTCTTTAATTGCTAATGTGACATGAACAGATTGAACTAAATAAAGCATTTCTTGGTGATTGGAGCTAAATTGTTTTTATCTAATTGTGTCTTAAATTTAACATCTGACAGATATTCAACCGAATATCTTTCTATCAAAGTTATCTGATATTATCAAGATCAATTTGATCTGACACAGTTCTTGTCATATTCCCATTTTCTCAACTATAGTGAATAAACTGTGATATAATGTGAGAAATGTTGAAGGTGTCTGAATAATTTTAGGTTTGACTGTATATGTGTGTTTTTGTCTGAGCGGATCAATAGCTGTTACAAAACTAACATACACTAGATTTTTTTAATGTTTTGAAAGAAGTCTCTTCTGCTCACCGAGGCTGCATTTATTTGATCAACAATACAGTAAAAATTGCACATATCATTAGAACTTAATATAACCGTTTTCTGTGTGAATATGTGTTAAACTGTAATTTATTTCTGTGATCAAAGCTGTATTTTCAGCATCATTACTGCAGTCTTCAGTGTCACATGATCTTCAGAAATCATAATAATATGCTGATTTACTGATTTCAAATTGAACATTTATATTAACTTACAATTAATTTATATTTACGTTATTTATATTAATTAAAAATGTATATTAATAATTACATTTAATTCATAAAATAAAAAATCTCTTAAATACATTAATAGCATTCATATTTATTTACAATTAATTCATATTTACATAATTATAATAATTTAGAATTTATATTCATAATTAAAATTATTGAATTTTATTTAAAATTAAAAATATACTGTATATTAATAATTAAATACTGAATTGAATAATTATTTATTCAATTATTTTTTAAACTTTTTAAATTAATATTATCAATGTTGAAAACAGTTGTGCTGCACAATATTTTTGTGGAAACCATGACATTTTATTTTTCAGGATTCACAGATGAATAAAAAGTTCAAAAGAATGTTAGAAATCTTTTCTAACATTATTCATCTCTTTACTGGCACTTTTGATCAATTTAATGCATCCTTGATGAATACAATAATTAGTTCTTGGTAGTGAATCACGGTTTTCACAAAAATATTGTGCAGCACAACTGTTTTCAACATTGATAATAATCAGAAATGTTTCTTGAGCAGCAAATCGGCATATTATTATGATTTCTGGAGATCATGTGACACTGAAGACTGCAGTAATGATGCTGAAAATACAGCTTTGATCACAGATATAAATTAAATTTGAACAGATATTCACATAGAAAACAGCTGTTTTACATTAGAATAATATTTCAAATTTTTACTGTATTTTTGATCAAATAAATGCAGCTCTGGTGAGCAGAAGAGACTTCCATCTTACTATGAACTGGTGCTATGCATCTATAATCGGTCTGTGAGCATATGTGCATTAATAAGTCTTTATGAGGACGATGTCATGTGTGAAAGGTCAATCAGAGCACAGATACATCACAACACACTGTACATTAGTAATAAAACCAACATTAATTCACCTTCCTCAGTGCATCTCCTAATTTTTTAGGATGTAATTAGAGGATTATGAAAATATTTGCACTGTAAATGACCAGATGCGTGCGCTCGGCCTTATAACGAGGAATTAGCATGTTCTCCTCATGTTATAATCTAATTCAGCAAACTAAACCAAATAGATGCGAGAGATTCAATCACGCTCGTTCATTTGATTAAAGCATATTGAACGGGATTCAATTAAAATGTCTACGGAGTGATCAGCGCTCATCTCTCCGGGAGGGAAATTTGGTGAATCCGGTGTTTGGGATTGTTGAACACGCGTGTGTGAAATAAACCCATCTCTCAATGCAAATGATATTCAGAAACAGAACGGATGACTTTAGAGCAGCGCTTCTCAACCTCTTTCACTCCTTAAAAAATACAAATTAACCCAAAAAAAGATGTCAGTTTAATGTTATACATTTTTAGTGTTTTATAGCATTTCAATTAATATTATGTAAACATAACTGCATTTTAATAATGCAAAGTTTTCCTCCAGGTTGAGAACCGCTGCTTTATTCACATATCTACATACAGTAACTGTGCAAATGACCACATATCAGATGCTTCACAACAACATCATGAGTATTTCTATCATTTATGTTGGTGCGGCAGTAGGAAATATACATTTCCAAATATTCCTTTTAAAAATCTTTCATTGTTTAGTTTAGATAGTAATAATAAAAACTGTATGGACATGTTTTTAACAGAAAACCAAAACTAATATAAATGACAAAAACACACTACAAAACTACCAACACTTTAACAAAAATTAAAATGAAAAATATAACAACTAACTTAAAATCTTAACGAAAATTATAATAGTATCTCAATGATACTAAAAAATGAATAAAAAATAAAAATACTGGTTTAGAGAAATCTATCTGCAAACTACCTTAAACTGTGCAGAAGTTTAAAAATAAATAAATAAATGATACATAAAAAAGAAAAAATATATATATTAATAATATATTATATATTATGATCTAACCCTAACCCTAAAATGAAAAATATAACAACTAACTTAAAATCTTAACAAAAACTATAATAGTATCTCAATGATACTAACAAAAAAAAAATGGCTTAGAGAAATCTATCTATCTAATATATATATATATATATAGCAATAATATCAAAGCAACTTTACAGTAAAATCTGCATCACAAAATTTGGTTTTGGTAATTAGTAGATTCATTGTGGTTTTGCTAAAAAAAAAAATAATCTGGTTGCTGTCGAATCACAATTGTGAACATTTATTGGGATTTTAGTGTTAGATATTTTGTATCATGCGTTGTTGTTTTTTTATCTTCCTTGAGATTACAGATGAAAATTAGCCACCTTGGATAAATCTGGCACAATTTACATTGATCTCATTTATTATTAATGTGTATTTTCCCTGATTAAATAAATAAATAAATGGAATCAGAAGAAAGCATCTCTACAGAGAACAACACAGTGACAGCAAAATTTAGTTTCAATTACAGATATAACCATCTTAAACGAATGTTGTTGTGAAGTATATACTGTATTACAGAGATGATGACAACAGACATGTATGAGTCTCACTGTCTAAAACTGTATATGGTTCAAATTTATGGCTGTAAATGACTATTACATTTACTGTAGTGGTTCTGGATTGGCTGTTTTATATTCAGCAGGGCAAACAGCTAATCTGGAGCAAACAAACAGGAGCGTGTTTGTGTGTGCGAGCTGGATATTTGCAGAAACTGACTCCGGACGACCCGTGATCCGTGGGCAGCTAATGTTAACTAGCCTCCAGCTACCGACGAGCATTCATCAGTCACACAATCACGGATCTATTGAGATACCCTTGTCTTTTTCAGATGCACGGTCACCGGGAGAACAGCTCTTTATCAGGCCATTACACAGCATTTTAACCAGGCTTATCAACATAATTAGATTAATAATTCAGTGTCGCATAGACAATGTGGATGAAAGGTCAGGTGGAAATCGGGAGGAAAATCTATTATTAATATCTGCGGTTAAACTCCCGACAATCTGATTGGCTCTCTGCGGTTTTCCACAAAAACACAAAGTCCTGATCTGACTGCGGATGAGAAAGTTTGGACACATCTGCTCCTTCCTTATTAATATTAATGTACAGGTTAGAATAATAGTCACAGGATTGAAATAACAGTTTTTTCCTGTAGTTTCTTCCTATTTGATTTCCAGGGAATGCATGCATTAAAAACACTTAAAGCTTGAATGCAATTTAATTCGCTTTGGAAAAAAGCATCAGTCAAACCTAGTAAAAAAGTAATATATTTAAAAAGCATTTATTTCATACTAAATATAGTTCAAATCTATTAACATATTTACAGACATGTCGCTCTGATATAAATATTATATTTAACAAACTACATATGAAACACTGCATTCCAAAAATGAATGTCATAGTTTATGATGTACTATTTGCATCTATTTGATTTTATTAAAAATCATATTTTAAAATGCATTTATTTATGCATACGTCTGTTCATTGTGAAAACAATAATACTTGTTCATTTAAAACCAAGTAAAAACATGGTTAAAAAGTAAGAACATGGTTAAAATATGACTAGCTGTGGAACAAGCAATATTCAATCACTTGAAATGTATGAGATTTAATGATATGATTAATTATTTGATGATAAATATATAAACCTAGTAATTTTGTATATAAAACATTTTCAGATTAATAGCACTATTACAGAAATTTGACCTCTTTCATTAATGTATGACTGACAAATATCAACAAGCATCAGATTAGGTTTATAAGTGTTTGTTAAAATTTTGTAATCTGAATAAATAGAAAATTTAAATGCAATTCAAATACATAAATCTTAAATTTAAGCCTAAATATGTTTTGAGTGTAATTTCACACATTTAAGGAGAGGTCTTTAGATTAAAGGTTTTTAACATGAACTGAGTCACGTATGTCCAAACTTTGGTTAACTGCACTTTCTGATGCATCATCACCCTTAACCGTGGTGAAATCAGTGTAACTGATCATCTTCAGTGTGTGTGTGTGTGTGTGTGTGTGTGTGTGTGTGTGTGTGTGTGTGAGGTTCTTACCGTTTCTTCATGAGCAGCACCACACCAAGGAAGATGATGACGAAGAGCAGTATTCCTGCGATGACGCCGGCGATCTTCACCGTGTGGTCGCTCTGTTTCTCCGGCTCCACCGCGTTGGGTTTGTGCGTCGCCGCGCCTGAGATCAACCAAAGGTCAAAGGTCATACAGAAGATTGTTTGAGGCAAGACACTAAACTTCATGCACTACTAAATTTAGATACTTTGATCTATTTTGCTTCCATAACATGTCTTCATTCAGAGTAGTGGAAAGAATACAATGAAAAGTGTTTATTTTATTGCACTTTATCTATTTGCGTCAGTAGATCCAGCATTGTCTGTAAACTACCTCTTCTGACAGTCTGATAAAAGACTGTTCTTTTTTTGCACTACACATATATCTGCACAGTTTTGTTTTATTTAACTGGTTTGCACTGTATCTGCCATGTGCCTTATGCCACTTTATCTATCTCTTTTTTATTTTTTTTATTTTTCTACAATGTCCTCATTTGTATATCTGTATAGTTTGTATGTACATATGGTTAAACTGTATTTATCTGTATTTGAACATCTACTGTCAGTGTTTAATGTTAACTGTATGCACCAAGGGTCAGAGAGTAACGCAATTTCAATTCTCTGTATGTATGTACTGTACATGTGGAAGAATTGACAATAAAGCAGACTTGACTTGACTAGATTTCCATTACAATATATATCTTTAAAAGTTTTTTCTCCACTTTAGTAACACTTACATACACCAAGACTTAGAGGTTTATTCCTCTCTATATTCTGAAGGTTTTTACTGAGGGGTTTGTTCATATGTCATTCAGATTGATTTATACAACATTTATTCCTAAAAACATGGTAAAACTGCAAATCTTTGAAGGCAAATTAGTTTTTTCTCCACTTCAGCAACACTTATAAATTCCAACATTTAGAGTTTTATTCCTATCTATATTCTGAAGGTTTTTACTGAGGGGTTTGTTCATAAATCTTTCACACTGATTTATACAACTTTTTACTCTTGAAAACATGGTAAAAATGGACATTTTTTAAAGGCGGTGAGTTTTTATCTACACTTCAGCAGCACTTACATACACCAAAATTTACAGTTTTATTCCAATCTATATTGTGAAGGTTTTTACTGAGGGGTTTGTTAATATATCATTCAAATTGATTTATACAACATTTTATTCCTAAACACATGGCGAAAATTAATACTGTCTGTTGACAGTATTTTCTGATTTATGGAGTGATGAAATGAGAAATGTAAAATACCATCAGTAAAAGCCTGGCTTTATCCAGTGTTCAGATTTATGTTATGGAAATTATTAGATATCATATTTGATTAGATAATGCCTCATTTCATATTGAAACATAGCATTTCATTGTTGTCTATAGTTTTGATCTATATGCTTGTGTACAACTGAAAGTGTGCAATGATCAAATAAAATAAAGCAGCAGATATAGATATTAAAAATGTTCAGAATACTGATGACATCATTTCCTTTTGAGGGATGGGGCCAGAATCCTTAACTTCCTGTTTCAGTAGGAAACACACAGGAAATACAGTTGTGTTTCTCTTTTAATTCATTCAGGTTCCAGGATTTTTTCTCTTTGTTTGTCAGTGAATGTGTTTTTCACTGCAGCCGAATCCAAAGAACCACATTCATCCGCTGATATAATCAAACCTTACAAATCTTGGGTCTGTTTTAACCTTGAATATAAGGCACAGTCCAATAAATGCTGCTCATGCGCATCAGTCTGATAATGACAGAGATAATTTGTGATGACAAATGAGAGAGATCTGTGTGTGTTTAAAGAAATGTTTGCCTGGGAGACTTAATGGACTTAAAAACACCTAAATTCACATGTAGCTCCATACATTTAGAAAACTCAAACAACGAGTGCAGATATCTTTCCTGTTTTGACATACTTCTTACTAGAAGAGGACATTGGGTTGGTGGAGGTTCAATTGGTTATTATCATTAACTGAAACCATAAAAAACTTTAAAATATTAATAAAAAAAATAATAAAAAAAACTGAATTAAAATAAACAACCTTTTATTTTATTTCAGCTAGTTACCAACACAACATTTAGCATTTTCATTTGTTTTAACTTAAAGTACTAAAATAGCTAAAACTGATATAAAAACATTATAAAAACTATATAGACATTAAAAAACAAAAATACAAAAAAAAAAATTATAATGAAGATGAAGATGAAAAATTATTTCAAAATATTAATAAAAAGTAGTGCTGTCAAGCGATTAATCGTGATTAATCGCATCCAAAATAAAAGATTTTGTTTACATAATATGTGTGTGTACTGTGTATGTCTATTATGTGTATATAAACACACACATGCGTGTATATAATTAATAAAAAAAATGTTCTGTTTATATATTAAATGTATTTATATATAATATAAATTATATAAATATATACATGTAAATCCATGTAAATATTTTCAAAATATATATTGTATGTGTTTGTATTGTATATACATAATAAATATACACAGTACACACACATATATTATTTAAACGAAAACTTTTATTTTGGATGCGATAAATCGCTTGACAGCACTAATAAAAACTATCAATAATACTAAAATAACACTGATCCTAGAGAGAATCTGATTGGTAAAAAAAAACAAAAAAAAAACACTTTTACAAGATGACGTCATCAGCGCTTTATCTCTGCTAAGATTATGTTAGAGACAGACTCTTAAATTCATCCACACACACATGCAGTGAGTGAGTGAGTTTCTGACCTGTTAGTTGATTGTCTCCAGCGGCCGGAGCGATGCGAACGTAAGGAGTGGTGAGCTGCGTCACCAATATAGCAGCTGCAAGAACAAGATCCACACGCATGCAGAAAGACAGATAGAAACAGTGTGTGTGTGTGTGTGTGTGTGTGTTACAGAGAGAGAGACAGACAGAGGAGAAACAAACAGAAGAAAGAGAAGAAAACAAGTAGTTACTAAAAACCTGCACAACAGACACTCAAAAGCAGAACATGCAGAACTTCATCTTCAGACACGCTCGTTTTTAATCCTGGGTCGTCACGTCTCTTGTCTCACACTGCTCTTAATTTAACCTGGGTTAGTAATTAACCCTGGGTTAATGTTCTTATTTGCATATTTACAAGGTTAATAACATTGACTGGACAAGTGATGCATGTGAACCATTTCAGAAACCGAATCAGGCTACAACACTAACAGCATCTGCTCAGTCTGTCATGCTGATTACATGCATTATGTTATGTGTAAAATAATCACATTTTCAATGTCTGCTTGCATAAGTTAGAATGCCTACCTTTGGTAGCGACACGGACACAGTCGATTTTTGTCTCCTGAAAAACAAAAATACATACAAAATATCAAACATCTGAATGATTCAATCGAACAAATAATTATTTACTTTGGCCAACATTTGCTGTTTTTAAATGTGCTAAAGAAATAAATATTGATTGATTAATTGATTGATACAAAGTGATATTCATCATCATCCTCTGTGATCTTCTAAAATTCATTGTGTTAAAATTTTTTTTATTATAAAATAAAATATAATATAATAAACTTAAAATAATTAAATTATATTCTTAATTGAGTTTATATTATTTTATATGCTTAATTGTGTAAATATGCACTTTCCCATTGAGTACTTTGTCTTTGTTTTTTTTCACTACTGTAAAACATTTTAGAGCTCTGGAAAGGTTCCATATAAATTAAACATGATAATAATAATATAGTATTAATATTATTATTATTTATGGTAACAACAATACTACTACTACTACTACTAATAATAATTAGTAGTAGTAGTAGTATTAGCATTATTATTTGTGGCAACAACAACAACAACAACAATAATAATAATATAACCTTTCCAGAGCTTTTACAGTAGTGAAAAAGTGAATAATAATAATAATATAACCTTTCCAGAGCTTTTATAGTAGTGAAAAAAATTAAATAATAATAATAATAATAATAATAATAGAACCTTTCCAGAGCTTTTACAGTAGTGAAAAAAATTAAATAATAATCATAATAATAATATAACCTTTCCAGAGATTTTACAGTAGTGTAAAAATGAAATAATAATAATAATAATAATAAACATTTATTATAATGATCATAGTATTAACTATAATGCTATTATTATTATTATTATATTAAATTTTATTATAATGAATAAATTAAATTCTACTAATAATCTGTTATAGTCCTACAGTATAAGTGTATCGTGTGCATCAGTCATCCGTGATGTTCACTGATGAAGTTACAGTGGCTCCAGTGTTTTCTACAGAAGTAAATAACGCTTTACTCTTGTCAGCAGAATGAAAACAGTCCAGTAACTGGTTCTGCTGCTGCTTGACTCCAGTGATGTATATGCTGATATATTTTCTATGCCTGCTAAGTAGCTGCGGCATTAAAAGTGCATTTCAGCCGAATGCTGTATGTGAGCGTTCAGTACGAGCACCTGGAGCGCGACTCGCTTTAGCGCCTGTAATCAAACTAACGTCTGACATCAGTCTTCAGCTACACAAACACCAACAACAAAGCACCGTGTTCTGCTTTATTACTGCTGTTCTTTTTAATATGCTGACTGCTGTGCTCTCTAGTTCTGTCAGTTTATCAAAGCCAGCATACTGTTATTGCACATAAACAGCGTTTCAATGACTGAAACTCTTGCTAGAGCTTTCAAACTACGTCTGTTAAAATTACCACCATCCTTTCTAAACAGCCTAGCAACCACCTAGCAACACAGTAGTAACCACTCAGAACACTTTGGCAATGCCCTAGCAACGCCCTAGCAACCCCCAGAACCTGTGTAACACTCAGGGCACCCATCCATAACAATCTAGCAACACCCTAGCAACCACAGAACCTGTGCAACAGCCTAACAATGCCCTAACAACACCCTAGCACGCACCAAGAACAACCTAGCAACAACCTAACAACCACCAAAACCTGTGCAACAATCTAGCAATGCCCTAACAACACCCTAGCACCTATCCAGAACAACCTAGCAACATCCTAGCAACCACAGAACCTGTGCAACAGTCTAACAATGCCCTAACAGCACCCTAGCACCCAATCCCCTAGCAACTGCCTAACATGCATCCAGAACAACCTAGCAACACCTTAGCAACCACCATAACCTGTGGAACACACTAGCACCCGTTCAGAACAACCTAGCAACACCCTAGCAACCACCATAACCTGTGGAACACCCTAGCACCCGTTCAGAACAACCTAGCAACACCCTAGCAACCACCATAACCTGTGGAACACCATAGCACCCGTTCAGAACAACCTAGCAACACCCTAGCAACCACCAGAACCTGTGGAACACCATAGCACCCGTTCAGAACAACCTAGCAACACCCTAGCAACTACCAGAACCTGTGGAACACCTTAGCACCCGTTCAGAACAACCTAGCAACACCTTAGCAACCACCAGAACCTGTTGAACACCCTAGCACCCGTTCAGTTGTTTTCATAGCCTGTATCTATAATGCAAATGTATTTTGTCTGACTGCACTAGCAGATTTGTTCACTTGTTTTAAGTATTAAAAAAAGTGAAAAAAAAGCACTTAAAAAAATACATTCTCTGAAAACTAGGCTTAATATCTTATGCAGTCAATTGATCTTCTCATAAGGACTTTTAGATGCTTTAACTGGAAAATTAGACACAAACACTCATTAAGAAGATGATTTATTTATTTTTTATATTACAACAGCCCTGAACCTCTCTTCTGTTTCCCAGCAAGTCTTGAGTGTTTTTCTAATCTTCAGCTTGTCTTACACTGTACGGTGGCATTTAAACACACTTCCACCTCCAGCCGTCCATTAGAGCCTAAGAACGACCTTTGACCTGCTGAACGAGTCTCACGACAACATAAACAAACACTCGTCCTGCTATTATAAAGAAATGCAAACACAAAAGTGCATTTAGCAGTGGCACTGAAAGGCCTGATTTAATGAATTACAGCTCTTGAATAGACAGACACGAGGGCCGTCTTGGTAAGTGCCTGTCCGCATCCATCAGGGAGGCTAAAACACAGATCCTCAGTCAATTAGGACATCAATTACAGCCGCCAGCTCTTCCTCGGCCTTTTACAGCAGCACGACTGTCAATCCACACGGCGTGATTTCTTTAAAAGCACAGCGAGAGGTGAGAGAAAGCAATGCATTAAAGGGGTCAACGGATGCAAAATTCACTTTTACATGTTGTTTGAACTGAAATGTGTGTTGGCAGTGTGTGGACACAACCACCCTATAATGATAAAATCCATTAATTAAAAAAATCCCGATAAATGTGACCCTGGAGCACAAAAGCAATCATAAGTAACACAGGTATATTTGTAGCAATAGCCAACAATACATTGTATGGGTCAAAATTATACATTTTTATTTTATGCCAAAAATCATTAGGATATTAAGATCATGTTCCATGAAGATATTTTGAACATTTCCTACCGTAAATATATCAAAACTTGATTAGTAATATGCATTGCTAAGAACTTCATTTGAACAACTTTAAAGGTGATTTTCTCAATATTTTGATTTTTTTGCACCCTCAGATTCCAGATTTACAAATATTGTCCTATCATAACAAACCATACATCAATGGAAAGCTTATTTATTCAGCTTTCAGATAATGTATAAATCTCAATTTCGAAAAATCGACCCTTATGACTGGTTTTGTGCTCCAGGGTCACATATGATAACCCCTTTGTCAAATCAAGCCGATCTGATGTCACACAGACCCGGGCCGCTCTTTGTTTATGCTTTGTTTTTGAAGGGAATGCGCCCCCCCGATCTACCTAAATGTGTTTATGTTTGCCTGAATCATTCGTGATCCAACTTCACCTACAATAGAAGTGAGTATAAGCTTTTTTTATGAATCTTTGCAAATAGCCTTTCCTAATAATGTGCTAGTTAGCAAGTTCTGCGGCTAAAGTTAAGAGTCTCTCAAGAGAACGGCTCATCACATTGCAAATAAATGACTTTCTTACTTAGTATTTTTGTCTTGGTTTCTTATACTATTATCTAAACATTCTTGAATCAAGATGCATTTACTCGACAGGTAAAATTACTTAATATTTTAAGTCTTTTCTAAAAAATTGATCATAATTTTGTTAGTTTTTGCATAAAACGAGCAAAAATATCTGCCAATGGGGTAAGAAAAATAATCTTAATTCAAAGGCTAAACAAGATTATTTTTCTTACCCCATTGGCAGATATTTTTGCTTGTTTTAAGCAAAAACTAACAAAATTTTGACCTTTTTTTTTTTTTTAAATCTTAAGTCATTTTAACTGTCAAGTAAATGCATCTTGATTCAAGAATGTTTAGATATTTGTACTAGAAAACAAGACAAAAATACTAAGTAAGAAGATATTTTTTTGCAGTGCACCCTGAAGAGAGGGGCGGGGTCAGCAGAGCTCATTAGCATTTAAAGGGACATGCACCGAAACGGCTCGCTGTGAACAGAGCTGTTTTTGACAGGGTAATAAGGGAGTTGTTTTACACTACCATTGAGACATTTTAACCACAGTACTTTTCATTAAGACCCTAAAGACTTATATCAACTTGTGGAAAATGGGCATCCGATGACTCCTTTAAGTCGAAGCGAGTTAATGCGAGCATCACGCGTAACACTCAAAAGCCTTCGAGAAACGTCGCTGTAATACTCAGAGTGTTTTCTGAGTGGCACCTGTTCCCTGACGGCCTCTTCTGTGTGTTTTTGAAGACGTGGGTCGAGGTCGAGGCGTCCGGAGGGACTCTCTTCACCTCCGCTCTCTTTCTTACCCACAATTACCTTCCTCATCGACTCGGCCGCCGAGAGCCACTCGACGCGTGAACATCTGAAGCGCTTGATGCCGTCATGACTCTCAATCTCTGTCTGTCTCTCCCACAGCGTCCCAAATTATCATTCAACACTGCAAACATCATTTCATTATGCAGTATTTGGTCTAGCTTTCCAGCACAAATATCTAAATATCCTTTAATCAAGATGCATTTAATGGATAAGCTAAATGACTTAAGATCTGAAAAATGCATCAAAATGAAGTTATGCTTAAAACGAGCAAATATCTGCCAATGGGATCAGAAATATCAGCTCAATTTAAAGGGAAAACATGCATTTTTTCTGACTCAACTGGCAAATATTTTTCTGGTTTTAAGCATAAACTCACTTAATTTTGATAAATTTCTCAGAAGGCAAGATTTGATATCATTAAGTCGTTCGCTTCTCCAGTAAATGCATCTTGATTTAAGGATATTTAGTGCTGGAAAACAAGACAGAAATACTGATGAAGAAAACTTAAAAAAAAAAATTGCAGTGAATAAGTGCCAAATGCAAGATAAAACCAGTATTGGCATGTAAATAAATAAATACATCTGGTAACTTTCTTAGCAAATGCATCCTCACATGGTTTAGGATTTTAATGTACATCTGAAGTTCATTCTCAGCTCAGTTTCATGCACCCAAATAATCCATAATTGTATCATAAGTCGATATGATAGAGTTCCATCCAAATGAATTCAACCATTACTACTGTATATGTTCACCACAGCCCTTTATAACAGGACCTCTGTTTACATACATCTTACTTTTTACAAACTGGTCGCATAATGTACAAACCCGATTCCAAAAAAGTTGGGACACTGTACAAATTGTGAATAAAAAAGGAATGCAATAATTTACAAATCTCATAAACTTATATTTTATTCACAATAGAATAAAGATAACATATCAAATGTTGAAAGTGAGACATTTTGAAATGTCATGCCAAATATTGGCTCATTTTGGATTTCATGAGAGCTACACATTCCAAAAAACTTGGGACAGGTAGCAATAAGAGGCCGGAAAAGTTAAATGTACATATAAGGAACAGCTGGAGGACCAATTTGCAACTTATTAGGTCAATTGGCAACATGATTGGGTATAAAAAGAGCCTCTCAGAGTGGCAGTGTCTCTCAGAAGTCAAGATGGGAAGAGGATCACCAATTCCCCCAATGCTGCGGCGAAAAATAGTGGAGTAATATCAGAAAGGACTTTCTCAGAGAAAAATTGCAAAGAGTTTGAAGTTATCATCATCTACAGTGCATAATATCATCCAAAGATTCAGAGAATCTGGAACAATCTCTGTGCGTAAGGGTCAAGGCCGGAAAACCATACTGGATGCCCGTGATCTTCGGGCCCTTAGACGGCACTGCATCACATACAGGAATGCTACTGTAATGGAAATCACAACATGGGCTCAGGAATACTTCCAGAAAACATTGTCGGTGAACACAATCCACCGTGCCATTCGCCGTTGCCGGCTAAAACTCTATAGGTCAAAAAAGAATCCATATCTAAACATTATCCAGAAGCGCAGGCGTTTTCTCTGGGCCAAGGCTCATTTAAAATGGACTGTGGCAAAGTGGAAAACTGTTCTGTGGTCAGACGAATCAAAATTTTAAGTTCTTTTTGGAAAACTGGGACGCCATGTCATCCGGACTAAAGAGGACAAGGACAACCCAAGTTGTTATCAGCGCTCAGTTCAGAAGCCTGCATCTCTGATGGTATGGGGTTGCATGAGTGCGTGTGGCATGGGCAGCTTACACATCTGGAAAGGCACCATCAATGCTGAAAGGTATATCCAAGTTCTAGAACAACATATGCTCCCATCCAGACGTCGTCTCTTTCAGGGAAGACCTTGCATTTTCCAACATGACAATGCCAGACCACATACTGCATCAATTACAACATCATGGCTGCATAGAAGAAGGATCCGGGTACTGAAATGGCCAGCCTGCAGTCCAGATCTTTCACCCATAGAAAACATTTGGCGCATCATAAAGAGGAAGATGCGACAAAGAAGACCTAAGACAGTTGAGCAACTAGAAGCCTGTATTAGACAAGAATGGGACAACATTCCTATTCCTAAACTTGTGCAACTTGTCTCCTCAGTCCCCAGACGTTTGCAGACTGTTATAAAAAGAAGAGGGGATGCCACACAGTGGTAAACATGGCCTTGTCCCAACTTTTTTGAGATGTGTTGATGCCATGAAATTTAAAATCAACTTATTTTTCCCTTAAAATGATACATTTTCTCAGTTTAAACATTTGATATGTCATCTATGTTGTATTCTGAATAAAATATTGAAATTTTAAACTTCCACATCATTGCATTCTGTTTTTATTCACAATTTGTACAGTGTCCCAACTTTTTTGGAATCGGGTTTGTAAATGCATAAATGTAAATGTAAAATTTTGAATAATTTTTTTTAAGTTAAATTTTAGTCATTATGTTGTTTTTTCTGTTATTTTTAGTTTTTTTTTTAAATATATCTTTATAATTTTTATACATTGTTATTTCAGTTTTTGATTTAGTTATTTTTAGTACATCAAGCTACACTAAATTAAAATAAAAATAAAAATTGCACTGCCAATGCAAATATCTTAACATTCTGAAATCAAGACACATTTACTGGAGAAGCAAAATGACTGAAAATATTAAGTAATGTTTGTAAAAATAATAATAAAAAAAAAATTAAAATGAGAAAAAATATGTTCCAATGAAGCAAGAAAAGTAATTGAATCAAGATTAATTTTCTTACCTCACTAGCAGATAGTTTTTCTTGTTTTAAGCAAAAACTAACATAATTTTGATCATTTTATTTTTTTCCAGAAAACAAGATTTCATATTTTAAGTATTTTTTTTTATTCTCAAATAAATGTATCTTGATTTAAAAATGTTTACATATTAGTATTGGAGAACCTAATAAAAATACTGAGAAAGAACATATATGTGCATATATACAGTATGTATGTGTGTGTGTGTGTGTGTGTGTGTACATATATATATATATATATATATATATATATATATATATATATATATATATATATATATATATATATATATATATTTTTTTTTTTTTTTTTTTTTTTTTTTTTATTATTATTATTATTTTTGCAGTGTGGAACTAACTGAAATCATGGCAACTATCAGCTACAACTAACTGAAATTTATATTTAGTTTTTTTATATTTTATTAATTTCATTTAATGTTTATTTTATTTCAACTAATGATTTTTTAGCTGCTGGAGATATTAGTGCTCTAATCATTTTGGCCACAACTGTATCATAACCTTGATTTAAACAGAATTTATGATAACCCATATTTATAATACATTATAAGAGTATTCTTAAGGCACTATAATGAATGCATAATGCATTAACCTTATAATATGTTATATCATCTTATGAATAATCATAACAAATATAATACATTGTATCTTAAGTGGATGCAACATGTTCACTGTGTGTTATAAATCATCACACTCTTAAAAGCTATAACCACAAATAAGTAAATATTATAATACATTAAAACTGTTCTTGTGAATATTCATAAGATGATATAACATATTATCAGGTTTTTTATAATGCATTATGCATTCATTATAGTGCCTTAAAGGGCCAGTTCACCCAAAAATGATAATTCTGTCATTTACTCATCCTCAAGTAGATCCAAACCTGTATGAATGTGTTTGTTCTGAACACAAAGGAAGATATTCTGAAGAATGAGGGAAACAGAGCAGTATTTTTCTCCTACTATTGAAGTCAATGGTGCCCCAAAACAGCCTGATTACAAACTTTCTTCAGAATATCTTCCTTTGTGTTCAGAACAAACACATTCATACAGGTTTGGATCTACTTGAGGGTGAGTAAATGATGACAGCATTTTCATTTTTGGGTGAACTATCCCTTTAAGAATACCCTTATAATGTTTTATAAATATGGGCTTCATAGAAAGTGTTACAGAATTAGTGAATCTGGAGTCAGACTGGATTGGTTCAGATTGATGTGAATGAAGGCATGTACCCCGTTGGCGGCGCTGACGGCCTGATAGTAGATGCTGTAGCTCTTGTGAGGCAGCAGCGGAGCGTTCCAGTATCCGCCGTAGGTTCGGTTGTCTCCGATGGTGAAGGGCTGCGGAGACGAGACGCCTGCGGAGGGGAACTCAGCGCTGTAGTAGTACTGTGAGTTCAGTCCGCTGGCGTTATGATAGTGAACCGGCAGAGGATAACAGCGCAGGATCTCTGCTTCTCCACCACGAGCCCTTCGAGGACGCTCCTCCTCAACAACCACCTGATACACACTGAGAGAGAGAGAGAGAGGGAGGGAGAGAGGGAGGGAGAGAGAGAGAGAGACAGAGAGCGAGAGAGAGAGAGAGAGAGAGAGAGAGAGAGAGAATAAACACTACTGTACACACAAACCATGCTTTTATTCAGTGAGGACGCATTCAGTTCATCAAAAGTGACAGTAAAGGCAATGTGACAAAAGATTTATATTTCAAATAAATGCTGTCCTTTTGAATTTTCTATTCATCTGTGAATCCTGAAAAATCAAATGCATCAAATTTCAACAAAAATATAAACTGTTTTCAACATTGATAATAATCAGAAATGTTTGTTGAGCAGCAAATCAGCATATTATAATGATTTCTGAAGATCATGTGACACTGAAGACTGGAGTAATGATGCTGAAAATACAGCTTTGATCACAGAAATAAATTACAGTTTAACACATATTCACATAGAAAACAGCTGTTTTAGATTGAAATAATATTTTGTAATAAATGTATTTTTTGATCAAATAAATGCAGATTTGGTGAGCAGAAGAGACATCTTTCAGAAATTAAAAGAAAAAAAAAATCTTACCAACCACAAACTTTTGAACAGTAGTTTATATTTGCATAACATTATTTTCATAATTTTATGCGATTTACCCCACAGATCAGTGTTCTGGAAGCTTTTGTGTTTTTATTCTCAAAGTTGATTTTCATTACTGTAATGCTGTTTTATTTATTTATTTTTGTATCAGAGCATCAATACTAGATTTTTGTTAAAAGCCATAAATCACAGACAGCACAATAAATATTACAATATGTATAAACTGAAATCAAACTTGTTTTTTTTTTCATACATGAGAATCTGTGGAGTAAAATATGTTAAATTGCCACGAGAATCAAAATGCTCCTAAAAATATTATTAGCACTAATAAGTAATTTAAAAAGTATAAAACTTTTTAAATTAGTGCTCGGGGCCCACTAATGTGAGAAAAACTCCTTTGAAAGGCAGCGGCGGAGCGCCGAACTGAATGCGATAGCGTCTTTCTACAGTCTCCAGGACCCAACGAGATACATTTGGCAGTAGTTTCCACGCTGCTAAATAATCTACTAAGGGAACCAGTCTCTCGAGACTGGCCTCTGGTGTACTTGGAGCTGCTAGCTCGGTGCCCTGAAGTGGAGGACCGGCAGGAGATGGCCGAACTAGCTGCTCGAGAGATCCCCGAAGGGGTGGCGAGGCTCTCAGCTCCGCTACGTTCCCGGGTGGAAGAGACTGAGAGAAACACTCGCTGGAGACCACTGCGCCCTCGAACACTGGCAGGGTTGGCAGAACGATCTCCTGAGGGCACTGAGGAGAGACGGACACCGTGTAATGCGGTGCACCCCGCTCTTCCCCAGTAGGGGCCGCCCTCAGCAGTCCTGAGCTTAAGGATGTCAGGATCGCTTCGTCGAGGGCTTCCTAGACTGAAGCACGACCCTCAGATCGGGCCTCGCCTTAGGAGCCCCCGACTTAGAGCACCGCCGACCTTGGTCCCGCTGCGGGGGAGCATGAGAGGCAACGCTCTGCTTTTGCCCCTCCCTATATGAGGAGCTGGTACACGGCTGGGGCTGCTCCCGCCCAGCAGGGAGAAACCGCTGAAATGCCGCCGCCTCCTTAAAGGCCGCCGCCTTTACGAGCCTCCTGGTATCTGTCGACGACGGAATTGATGGTGTCGCCGAACAGACCAGACGGCGCAAGCGGGGCGTCCATGAGGAAGACCTTGTCCTTCCCTTTCATATCGGAAAGGGTCAACCACAAATGCCTCTCCACCGCCACCAGAGCTGCCATGGACCGCCCAATGGCACGGGCGGTCTCCTTGGTGGCGCAGAGGGCTAAATCAGCGGTTCTCCTCAGTTCTACAATGTCATCAGAATTGACTTGCTCGCCTTCATCTAGCTCTTTTAGCAGGTCGGCTTGATACGCCTGTAACACTGACATAGTGTGCAGACACGCACCAGCCTGACCCGCTGCCGTGTACCACTTGCCCACCAGTGCTGATGTAGTGCGCAGCGGCTTGGAGGGCAAGACCGGAGCCTTCAGAGACGATGCCGCGCCGGGGGACAGATAGCTCGCAAGCGTCTGCTCTACCCGGGGCATCGCTCTGTAACCGCAATCACCCGGCCCCGCCACATTGCCATAGTAATCAGAGGCGGGAATGAATAAGCGGGCCGAGAATGGTTTCTTCCACAATCTCGACACCTCGGTGTGGAGATCGGGAAAAAAATGCAGGCTCCGGCATGGAGGTAGCGGCTTAGTATGCAGAAAGTCGAGTTTACTTTTCTGCGGTTCAGCCTGTTTCTCGGCGGGCCAATCAATGCTTAACTTAGCGACCTCACGAGTAACTACCTCCAATAGCTCCTCATACTGTGGGGATTGAGGGGGTGAATCGACGCTCTCCGCATCAACCTCCTCGGAGGAAGATAGGAGAAGCGCTGAGCCCGCTCCCTGGGGGAAGAAACCGCAGAACGGGCTTCCGATCCCAGAGAGCGGGCAGTGGATCTGGCAGGTGAGAAAGAAGATAGGGACTTGCCCGTCTCCATTCCCTCCACCAGATCCAGCTGCAAACCCCACGAGTGCAGCTGCTGCTCCGCCTCGGCGAAAGCATGGCCAGCACCGTGAGGAACGCTGGTGAAAGCTCTCTCCTCAAAGAGAGCCTTCCGGGAGCGAAGCGTACGCAGTGGCATTCTCTCACACACACACGGCTGCACCTCACGTGCTTTTAAGCTTCCTGGTCATGACGTCACCCGCGCCTGACGTCTCGCCATCAATTGGACTGATTACACATATGATT
>CM041800.1:45948976-45958976 GCA_023376895.1 Aspiorhynchus laticeps | reverse complement strand
CAGAACAAAAAGAGCGCGTGTGTGTTTAACATCCAGTCCAGACGCGGCCCAGGTGTCTAATTATTCATAAAGGTTGCAGATCTCTGGAAACAAAAACATCATGTTTGTTCCATCAGAAGAGCTCTGCTAATGGGGGACGTAATTAGACATTCAAGCTAAATGTCAGCGCTGGAAGAAGCAGTATGTGGAATAAGATGAGAGCAATGTAATGTGCTCTTAGACACAATCCAGCGCTCGTCTGATCAACTTAACCCTTCTTCAGATTCAGCAAAGAAGCCTCTTCTGATCAAGAAGCTTTCCTGTCTGTTTCAGGCTATTGAGCTGCTTTATGCTTCTTTGTGATTAATACATTCAATAAAATATAATCCTGATGTTTCAGAAGTTCTTCAGATCAGTGTTTTTCGGGACACAGATGCTTATCTAAAGAACTAGAGAACAGAAAGTTGATAAAAATAGGTCAATCTAAGTTGATAAAAATTAGTGAATGGGTAAGTCTTGGTCATAAAAAAAAAAAAAAAATTATACAATTTATAATAAATAAAATTATATATATATATATATATATATATATATATATATATATATAATTATTTATGAATTTATTTATTTGGAATATATACATACTTGTGTATATATACTTTTTAAATTAAAAAATATATTTTCTGTTTTAATTTGGACCTTTATTGTGTTTTTGTCATTTTTAGTAGATTTGTATTTCTATATAGCTTTTATTAATTTTTTTAATTTTTTTTATAATAGGTTATACTTTCCATTTTAATTAAACATTTTTTTTGCATGTATTTGTCTTTTTTTTTTACATATAGTGTTTAGTATTTAGTACATCAAGTTAAACTATATGAAAATGTTGAACTAGCTGAAATTAAAAATATATTTTATTTTATTTCAATTAATATTTATTTTATTTCAAGTAACAAAAATGTATATGAATTATATAAATATATACACACACACACACATGTATATATATATATAAATATATATATATATATATATATATATATATATATATATATATATATATATACACATACACACACACGTATATGTGTATATATATAAATATATACACACACACGTATATATGTATATATATATATTTATATATATAATATACACACATGTTGTGTGTGTGTGTGTATATATATACATATATATATATATACAGACAGATAGATAGATACATATTTTTATATATATTTGCTAAATGCATAAATGTAAATGTAAATATATTTCATATTTTAACAATTAAATCCCTATTCTCTCTCTCTCTCACCGTCTTCATCGGTCTGGACGTGGATCTCGGGGCTCTCTCGGACTCCCTCACGGTTGCTCAGCAGCATCCGGACGCTGAGGTTGGTGAAGGGTGTGAGGTTGTGGATGGTGTGCTGGCTGCCGTGTGCCGTCTCCTCCCTGTTCTCCTCCTTACCTCCTCCTCTGGCGCGGTACTGAACCGTCAGACTGTAGTTGTGGCAGCGGGTCACATTGTATCCCAGCGGCTCCCAGCGAAGTGTCACCTGACGAGCCTTAATATCCACCACCTTCAGCAGCCGTGGGCCGTGCATGGGCTCTGAGAGAGATGACAACACAGTGAACTTACTGTTAAAAGTAATGCACTATTGTGTTACTCCCTAAAAAAGTAACGGTCACACTTTATATTAGCTGGCCTTAACTACTATGTACTTACATCAAAAAATAAGTACAATGTTCTTATTGTGTTCATATTGTATTGCAAAACACTTTTGGTGTTATTGAGGTGGGATATGGGTAGGTTAGGGACTGGTTAAGTGGTATTGGTAGGTTTAAGGGTAGGTTAAGGTGTAAGGGATTTGTCAACAGTGTAATTATAAATGTAATTACAGATGTAATTACATATAGGTATTTTTTAAAATATAAGTACAATGTAAAAACATGTATGTACACAATAAGTGCATTGTACCAAATGATTCATTTAAATGTAAGTACATAGTAGTTAAGGCCACCTTAATATAAAATTGGGACCAAAGTAACTAATTACGTTACTTAGTTGCTTTTAATGGAAAGTAATGCGTTACGTTAGTTTTGAGTTATTTTTTTAAATCTGGCCAGGGCTTGCTTGTTTGTTTTTAATATAAAAAAAGTTCTATAAAAGCCTTTTCACACTAAAAGTGAAGTGAATCCGGCTCAGACTGAAGGAAATGTAGATTCACGTCTGTACAGTAGAGGACGCAGATCAAACTAATCACATGAAGAATATGACACAGTTCAACACTATTCAGCAATAACTACAATCAAACACAAACGTGTCATTTTTGATTATTAGTATGATTGAAAAGGATCATCGAAGGTCAGCAGGTTAATAAAATGGGATTAAATACATGAATTATATTTGTCGTATTTAACATATTTAATTATTGCAGGTTTGTATAATATTCTGAGTTTGTATTTGACTGTTTTTATTGATTTTGAGGAACACTGAATGTGTTTTTGTGCAGGTGAGATGAGTAAATACATGTTGATATTTAGTCTAGAACTACAGTAAGATCATGTTGATATTTAGTCTAGAACTACAGTAAGATCATGTTGATATTTAGTCTAGAACTACAGTAAGATCGTGTTGATATTTAGTCTAGAACTACAGTAAGATCATGTTGATATTTAATCTAGAACTACAGTGAGATCATGTTGATATTTAATCTAGAACTACAGTGAGATCATGTTGATATTTAGTCTCGAACTACAGTAAGATCATGTTGATATTTAATCTAGAACTACAGTAAGATCATGATGATATTTAGTCTAGAACTACAGTAAGATCCTGTTGATATTTAGTCTAGAACTACAGTAAGATCATGATGATATTTAATCTAGAACTACAGTAAGATCATGATGATATTTAATCTAGAACTACAGTAAGATCGTGTTGATATTTAGTCTAGAACTACAGTAAGATCTTGTTGATATTTAGTCTAGAACTACAGTAAGATCATGATGATATTTAGTCTAGAACTACAGAAAGATCATGATGATATTTAGTCTAGAACTACAGTAAGATCATGTTGATATTTAGTCTAGAACTACAGTAAGATCATGATGATATTTAGTCTAGAACTACAGAAAGATCATGATGATATTTAGTCTAGAACTACAGAAAGATCATGATGATATTTAGTCTAGAACTACAGTAAGATCATGATGATATTTAGTCTAGAACTACAGTAAGATCATGATGATATTTAGTCTAGAACTACAGTAAGATCATGTTGATATTTAGTCTAGAACTACAGTAAGATCATGATGATATTTAGTCTAGAACTACAGAAAGATCATGATGATATTTAGTCTAGAACTACAGTAAGATCATGATGATATTTAGTCTAGAACTACAGAAAGATCATGATGATATTTAGTCTAGAACTACAATAAGATCATGTTGATATTTAGTCTAGAACTACAGTAAGATCATGTTGATATTTAGTCTAGAACTACAGTAAGATCATGATGATATTTAGTCTAGAACTACAGTAAGATCATGTTGATATTTAGTCTAGAACTACAGTAAGATCATGATGATATTTAGTCTCGAACTACAGTAAGATCGTGTTGATATTTAGTCTAGAACTACAGTAAGATCGTGTTGATATTTAGTCTAGAACTACAGTAAGATCATGATGATATTTAGTCTCGAACTACAGTAAGATCGTGTTGATATTTATTCTAGAACTACAGTAAGATCGTGTCGATATTTAGTCTAGAACTACAGTAAGATCGTGTTGATATTTAGTCTAGAACTACAGTAAGATCATGATGATATTTAGTCTAGAACTACAGTAAGATCGTGTTGATATTTAGTCTAGAACTACAGTAAGATCGTGTTGATATTTAGTCTAGAACTACAGTAAGATCATGATGATATTTAGTCTAGAACTACAGTAAGATCGTGTTGATATTTAGTCTAGAACTACAGTAAGATCATGTTGATATTTAGTCTAGAACTACAGTAAGATCATGATGATATTTAGTCTAGAACTACAGTAAGATCGTGTTGATATTTAGTCTAGAACTACAGTAAGATCATGATGATATTTAGTCTAGAACTACAGTAAGATCGTGTTGATATTTAGTCTAGAACTACAGTAAGATCATGTTGATATTTAGTCTAGAACTACAGTAAGATCATGATGATATTTAGTCTAGAACTACAGTAAGATCGTGTTGATATTTAGTCTAGAACTACAGTAAGATCATGTTGATATTTAGTCTAGAACTACAGTAAGATCATGATGATATTTAGTCTAGAACTACAGTAAGATCATGTTGATATTTAGTCTAGAACTACAGTAAGATCATGATGATATTTAGTCTAGAACTACAGAAAGATCATGATGATATTTAGTCTAGAACTACAGTAAGATCATGATGATATTTAGTCTAGAACTACAGAAAGATCATGATGATATTTAGTCTAGAACTACAATAAGATCATGTTGATATTTAGTCTAGAACTACAGTAAGATCATGTTGATATTTAGTCTAGAACTACAGTAAGATCATGATGATATTTAGTCTAGAACTACAGTAAGATCATGTTGATATTTAGTCTAGAACTACAGTAAGATCATGATGATATTTAGTCTCGAACTACAGTAAGATCGTGTTGATATTTAGTCTAGAACTACAGTAAGATCGTGTTGATATTTAGTCTAGAACTACAGTAAGATCATGATGATATTTAGTCTCGAACTACAGTAAGATCGTGTTGATATTTATTCTAGAACTACAGTAAGATCGTGTCGATATTTAGTCTAGAACTACAGTAAGATCGTGTTGATATTTAGTCTAGAACTACAGTAAGATCATGATGATATTTAGTCTAGAACTACAGTAAGATCGTGTTGATATTTAGTCTAGAACTACAGTAAGATCGTGTTGATATTTAGTCTAGAACTACAGTAAGATCATGATGATATTTAGTCTAGAACTACAGTAAGATCGTGTTGATATTTAGTCTAGAACTACAGTAAGATCATGTTGATATTTAGTCTAGAACTACAGTAAGATCATGATGATATTTAGTCTAGAACTACAGTAAGATCGTGTTGATATTTAGTCTAGAACTACAGTAAGATCATGATGATATTTAGTCTAGAACTACAGTAAGATCGTGTTGATATTTAGTCTAGAACTACAGTAAGATCATGTTGATATTTAGTCTAGAACTACAGTAAGATCATGATGATATTTAGTCTAGAACTACAGTAAGATCGTGTTGATATTTAGTCTAGAACTACAGTAAGATCATGTTGATATTTAGTCTAGAACTACAGTAAGATCCTGTTGATATTTAGTCTAGAACTACAGTAAGATCTTGTTGATATTTAGTCTAGAACTACAGTAAGATCTTGTTGATATTTAGTCTAGAACTACAGTAAGATCATGTTGATATTTAGTCTAGAACTACAGTAAGATCATGATGATATTTAGTCTAGAACTACAGAAAGATCATGATGATATTTAGTCTAGAACTACAGAAAGATCATGATGATATTTAGTCTAGAACTACAGTAAGATCATGATGATATTTAGTCTAGAACTACAGAAAGATCATGATGATATTTAGTCTAGAACTACAGTAAGATCATGATGATATTTAGTCTAGAACTACAGTAAGATCATGTTGATATTTAGTCTAGAACTACAGTAAGATCATGATGATATTTAGTCTAGAACTACAGAAAGATCATGATGATATTTAGTCTAGAACTACAGTAAGATCATGATGATATTTAGTCTAGAACTACAGAAAGATCATGATGATATTTAGTCTAGAACTACAATAAGATCATGTTGATATTTAGTCTAGAACTACAGTAAGATCATGTTGATATTTAGTCTAGAACTACAGTAAGATCATGATGATATTTAGTCTAGAACTACAGTAAGATCATGTTGATATTTAGTCTAGAACTACAGTAAGATCATGATGATATTTAGTCTCGAACTACAGTAAGATCGTGTTGATATTTAGTCTAGAACTACAGTAAGATCGTGTTGATATTTAGTCTAGAACTACAGTAAGATCATGATGATATTTAGTCTCGAACTACAGTAAGATCGTGTTGATATTTATTCTAGAACTACAGTAAGATCGTGTCGATATTTAGTCTAGAACTACAGTAAGATCGTGTTGATATTTAGTCTAGAACTACAGTAAGATCATGATGATATTTAGTCTAGAACTACAGTAAGATCGTGTTGATATTTAGTCTAGAACTACAGTAAGATCGTGTTGATATTTAGTCTAGAACTACAGTAAGATCATGATGATATTTAGTCTAGAACTACAGTAAGATCGTGTTGATATTTAGTCTAGAACTACAGTAAGATCATGTTGATATTTAGTCTAGAACTACAGTAAGATCATGATGATATTTAGTCTAGAACTACAGTAAGATCGTGTTGATATTTAGTCTAGAACTACAGTAAGATCATGATGATATTTAGTCTAGAACTACAGTAAGATCGTGTTGATATTTAGTCTAGAACTACAGTAAGATCATGTTGATATTTAGTCTAGAACTACAGTAAGATCATGATGATATTTAGTCTAGAACTACAGTAAGATCGTGTTGATATTTAGTCTAGAACTACAGTAAGATCATGTTGATATTTAGTCTAGAACTACAGTAAGATCCTGTTGATATTTAGTCTAGAACTACAGTAAGATCTTGTTGATATTTAGTCTAGAACTACAGTAAGATCTTGTTGATATTTAGTCTAGAACTACAGTAAGATCATGTTGATATTTAGTCTAGAACTACAGTAAGATCATGTTGATATTTAGTCTAGAACTACAGTAAGATCATGATGATATTTAGTCTAGAACTACAGTAAGATCGTGTTGATATTTAGTCTAGAACTACAGTAAGATCATGTTGATATTTAGTCTAGAACTACAGTAAGATCATGTTGATATTTAGTCTAGAACTACAGTAAGATCATGTTGATATTTAGTCTAGAACTACAGTAATATCATGTTGATATTTAGTCTAGAACTACAGTAAGATCTTGTTGATATTTAGTCTAGAACTACAGTAAGATCTTGTTGATATTTAGTCTAGAACTACAGTAAGATCTTGTTGATATTTAGTCTAGAACTACAGAAAGATCATGATGATATTTAGTCTAGAACTACAGTAAGATCATGTTGATATTTAGTCTAGAACTACAGTAAGATCATGTTCACACACAACGCTCTGATTTCTGTCACCATGGCAACACCAGAGCTGTCACTCAATACATCACCATGGCAACACCAGAGCTGTCACTCAATACATCACCATGGCAACACCAGAGCTGTCACTCAATACATCACCATGGCAACACCAGAGCTGTCACTCAATACATCAGAAACAATGTAACTGGTGTTAATTATTTGAAAAAGTAACTCAGATATTTCCTTCTAAATTGAAAAGGAATGTGTTACTTTACTAGTTACTTGAAAAAAGTAATTTGATTACGTAACTTGTAATGCGTTACCCTCAACACCATAACGATGCAAATAAACACCAAGCAGAATGTCAAAAAACACACAATAGTTTGTAAGAAACGCTTCAAGGTCAGAATCGTTCTCAAAACAGCAACCCACACCGACACACAACCTTCCCAACAACATCTGAACCCACATCATATCTGCCCTAAACACGTCATGTACTGTATATGCATATTATATTTACATAAACCAAAACTAAACATTGTCATCATTTACTCAACCTCATGTCATTCCAAACCGATATATTATTTGATTTATTACAGTATATGACTGTGAAACACAAGATGATGCAACAATACAGCAGTTCATAGCAACCACAACTGTGAAGATACAAAAAAGGACAAAAACACCATTAAATCATAACTTTTTTTCAGTTATATTACATTTATATTATTGAATTTGTCTAAATTTGACTTTGGTCTAGCAATTCTGAATTTATATCTCACAATTTTATTTATTTTTCACAATTCAGCGTTTATATCTCATAATTTAATTTTATTTTTCACAATTCAGAGTTTATATCTCATAATTTAATTTATTTTTTACAATTTAGAATTTATATCTCATAATTTTATTTATTTTTTACAATTCAGAGTTTATATTTCACAATTTTAGAATTTTTCTTACAACTCTGAATTTATATCTCACAATTTGAAAATGTGTCTTGCAATTATTAGTTTATATCTCACAATTTGAAAATAAATCTTGCAATTATGAGTTTATATCTCAAATTTTTATTTATTTTTCAATTCAGAGTTTCTCATAATGTTTGAATTTTTCTTACAATTTATATTTCACACTTTGAATATGTGTCTTGCAATTCTGAGTTTATATATATCATAATTTTATTTATTTTTTGCAATTCAGAGTTTATATCTCACAATTTTAGAATTTTTCTCAAAATTTGAAAATATAATGTTTATATCTATTTTTTTCTCATTTACTCCATGGTGGAAGCAAAAAGCATAATTGCAAAATGTAAAAACTGCAAAAAGGCAGACCTGTGAGATATAAACTTGCAATTATGAAAATTTAAAAAAAAAAACAGAATTCTGTATTGATATCTCATCTCAGTTATCTTTTATATTGTTTCATTCTGTGGTGCAATCGGGCTTCCATATTCATTCATATGATTTGTGCTTTATATTCCAAATCCATCTGAAGTCAAATAATAATGATTGATGTAGTTATGCATCTTTATTGTGTTGTTTTTATTCACTGTTGTGAATATTCAATGTGTTTATGTAAAAGTCAGTCACAGACGTTTGGAGTGACGTGAGGGGAGTCAATGAAGACTGAATGAACTGTGGCTTTAAACAGACAAACACAAGCTGGTTTCTGATTGTGCGGCTCGTGGACTGGAATCAGAGCCCTGATGCTGTTTCTGCGGGTCTGGAAACACTCTATGAGCCTCTCCAGGATCAAAGCAGCAATCAGAGCAGATGAAAGAGTCTCGACTCCATCTAATACAGCAGAACCAAGACGAGCATCACAGCACGGTCCAGAGACATCTGATCAACATCTGCTCAATGCATATCAAACACACGTCTCTGTCACACAGAATCAAACAACCGCTTCTGTTACTCTTTTGTACGTTGCATTGGATGAAAGAGTCTGCTGAATGCATACAGTAAATGTACAGTACATGTAGAATCTGCAAAATAACTGACAAACTTAAAAATTGCATGTTTTTGTTAGTTATACTGTATTTACCAAAATACAAGTCACGTTTTTCTTACAATTCTGAATTTATATCTCATAATTTTTATTTTTTTCTTACAATTCTGAATTTATATTTCACAATTTTAGAATTTGTCTTACAATTCTGAATTTATATCTCTCAATTTTTGATTTTTTCTTACAATTTTGAATTTATATCTCACAATTTTAGAATTTTTCTTACAATTCTGAATTTATATCTCACAATTTTTGATTTTTTCTTACAATTTTGAATTTATATTTAACAATATGAAAATGAGTCTTACAATTCTGAGTTTATATCTCATAATTTTTTTTTTTTTTTTTTGCAATTCCGAGTTTATATCTCACAATTTTAGAATTTTTCTTACAATTTTGAATTTATATCTCACAATTTTAGAATTTTTCTTACAATTCTGAATTTATATCTCACAATTTTTTTTTTTATTACAATTCTGAATTTATATTTAACAATATGAAAATGAGTCTTACAATTCTGAGTTTATATCTCATAATTATTATTTTTTTTTTTGCAGTTCCGAGTTTATATCTCACAATTTTAGAATTTTTCTTACAATTCTGAATTAATAACTCACAATTTGAAAATATAATGTTTATATCTATTTTTTTCTCATTTACTCCATTATCAACTGAAACATGATATCGGCCTATATTTTACACTAATATTTTTCAAGCTGTGTTGATGATCCAAACATGAAGCAGCAAGAGAATGGAAGCTGAATCGGGATGATG
>CM041800.1:45928976-45941476 GCA_023376895.1 Aspiorhynchus laticeps | reverse complement strand
TCTTAATGCAACAAAGCATCATAACACTTCATAACGCATCGTAATGCAATATAAAGCATTGTAACGCAACAAAAACATCATAAAGCATTGTAATGCATCATAATGCAATATAAAGCATCATAAAGTATCATAATGCATCATAACACAACACAAAGCATCATAAAGCATTGTAACACATTCATTAATAAAAGTTCTCTGTTTAATATAAGTTTGTCACTGTACTGTCTTCTTGCTGTAAGAATAATAATGAATACACCAGCAGTGGTTTTGTTCAAAGAAAGGGAAGAATCCAATGTTAAAGATCAAAGTAAGTGCTTCAAATCCTGAGCATCGCTGACAAATGTGACCCTGGAGCACAAAAAAATAAAAGTCTTAAGTCGCTGGGGTATATTAGTAGCAATAGCCAACAATACATTGTATGGGTCAAAATGATTGATTTTTCTTTTATAAATTATGCCAAAAATCATTAGGATATTAAGTAAAGCTCATGTTCCATGAAGATATTTTGTAAATTTCATACAGTAAATATATCAAAACTTAATTTTTGATTAGTAATATGCATTGCTAAGAACTTCATTTGAACAACTTTAAAGGTGATTTTCTCAATATTTAGATTTTTTTGCACCCTCAGATTCCAGATTTACAAATATTGTCCTATCATAACAAACCATACATCAATGGAAAGATTATTTATTCAGCTTTCAGATGATGCATACATCCCAATTTCAAAAAATTGACCCTTATGACTGGTTTTGTGGTCCACGGTCACAAATATCTTGTTAAATGTGGGACGTAATCGGTATCGATGCTGTCACATGTTTATTTTGCATATTAATTTCCTCACTGAGGGAACCCTGTTTGGAGTTTGTCAGCTCTGGTCTGCTTTCATTGCATGGAAAAGAGTAAACGATGAGTTTTGTTTTCGTGTGAATCATTCTCAACTCAAGTCTGCTGAGGTCAGTTTGTCTGATTGGTGTGATTTTTGGCTCAGATATGGCTTTATCATTTGCATCTTCACTCGCTCCGATCGCACTTATTACAGTGAGAGTGTAGTTGAGTTCTCACACTGTCACTGATAATGTGATCCTCTCAGTCTGAAGATCTTCGTCTCGCGTCTCTCTCCATCTCAGTCACTGTCGGTCTGACGGCTGTATTGACGCTCCTCACACTAGTTAATGAAACGCAGCTCTTCTAGCAGGAGCTTTAATGAGATCAGCGGTGTGACCCGTCGGGCTCGATCTGATTTGTTAGACTGATGTCGATCTGCTCGAGAAGATCAGGAGGTCACGGGGTCGCGCTTTAACATGAAGGGAAGCGGGTCGCACCACGTGAACCCAATCACTAGAGCGATGGTGTTACCGTGGCAACCGAGCGCGGGATCGATGCTCAGTGTTTAACTGGAGTCTGTGTTTGGGATGGAGATCAGAGGGACTAGGAGTTATTTAGCCTCAAATCTACTTCCAACTTACACAACCACTATCATTCAAAAGTGTTTTCTGAAAGAAATTATTACTTTTATTCATCAAGGACGCATTAAACAGTAGAGACATTTATAATTTTACAAAAGATTTCTATTCAAATGTGGATATGTTTTAATAAAACAAGGCAAGGAATTTTTAATTCATGGCCACAGTTTAATTCAAACGAGGAAATAAATTACTAAGTCGTGGGAGCAATATATGTATATATATATATATGTGTGTGTGTGTGTGTGTGTGTGTGTGTATAATTTCCCCCTTACTTTTAAACCAATGCTTAGTTTGTGATTCTTTTTTTTTTTATGAAAACACAGCAACAATAAAACAAACAAAGACGAACTCACTTATATTAATAATAAAAATAGTTGCTTTTGCTTTTGGCTTTGACGCCAAATCCTCCGCCATAGTCTGTTAGTCGTTTTTCCTGATGCTATTCATGATTTGACTGTATGGAGCAGACGCTTTCAGATTAGAATTGTAGCATCTGAACAACTGAGCTAAACAGTTTTTATCATAAAAACAAAAAAGCAAAACAACGGTATAACACATAATGCATCATGACGCATCATAGCGCATCACGCATATAACACATGACGCATCATTATGTATCATAATGCATAGTGCATCATAAAGCATAATACATCATGATGCATCATACTGCATAACACATCATAATGCATAACGCTTAATTATGCATCATAATGTATCAATGCATAGTGCATCATAAAGTGTCATTATACATCATGATGCATCATAACGCATACATCATAAAGCATCATAACATATAATAATGCATAATGCATTATCATGCATAATACCTCATAATGCATCATAAAGCATAATAATGCACAATGCATCAAAATCCATAAAGCATCATAATGCATAACGCTTAATTATGCATCATAATGTATCATAATGCATAGTGCATCATAAAGTGTCATTATACATCATGATGCATCATAATGCATAACACATCATAAAGCATCAAAACATAATAATGCATAATGCATTATAATGCATAATACCTCATAATGCATCATAACGCATAATAATGCACAATGTATCAAAATCCATTATGATGCATCATAATGTAGAACACATCAAAACCCATCATAAAGCATGATAAGGCATCATAAAGCATTATAACAGTCATCCATATGAGTCGTGGACTATATGTCAGCTCTTCAGACCCATATTCCCGCTGATACTCTCTGAAAATCAAACGAATTGTGAACTTTTGAGGAAGTAAGAGTGAAAGTAAATGCTGACAGAAGGAACTCTCCCGTCTGCTGTGTAACAGGGCTGAAGGTTCGGGTCTAATGAAACATGTTTTCTCTGCGTGATTCATCAACATACATTATGACTGACGGATATGGAGAGAGATGAGTTTACAAACAGCCTGCAAAGTGCTGAAGCTGATTCCTTTCTTATTTATTTAATTCCTCCCACCGCTTTAAAATCAAACTTAAAAAAATAAAAGCAGACAAACAGTCAGGAGTGAATTTATCTTCATTAGCGCTGAAGCTCATCTGCTTCCACTCAGCTGCCATTACTGATGATGAACGACATCAGACGAGAAGAACGAGAGGAACGACAGAGTAAAATACAGAGAGAAAGAGAGAAACATAAGAGTGAAAGAAAGAAACATAAGAGTGAAAGAAACAAAGAAACATAAGAGTGAAAGAGAGAGAAACATACGAGTCAAAGAAAGAAACATAAGAGTGAAAGAGAAAGAAACATACGAGTGAAAGAAAGAAAGAAACATAAGAGTGAAAGAAAAAGAAACATAAGAGTGAAAGAAAGAAACATAAGAGTGAAAGAAAGAAAGAAACATAAGAGTGAAAGAGAAAGAAACATAAGAGTGAAAGAGAAAGAAACATAAGAGTGAAAGAAAGAAACATAAGAGTGAAAGAAATAAAGAAACATAAGAGTGAAAGAAAGAAACATAAGAGTGAAAGAAAGAAACATAAGAGTTTCTTTCACCCAGAAGCGGGGTGCTAGTGTGTGCCAGGGACAGTCGTGTGTCCACTGTCGGGCCAGAAGCGGGGTGCTAGTGTGTGCCAGGGACAGTCGTGTTTCCACTGTCGGGCCAGAAGCGGGGTGCTAGTGTGTGCCAGGGACAGTCGTGTGTCTACTGTCGGGCCAGAAGCGGGGTGCTAGTGTGTGCCAGGGACAGCCGTGTGTCCACTGTCGGGCCAGAAGCGGGGTGCTAGTGTGTGTCAGGGACAGCCGTGTTTCCACTGTCGGGCCAGAAGCGGGGTGCTAGTGTGTGTCAGGGACAGTCGTGTGTCCACTGTCGGGCCAGAAGCGGGGTGCTAGTGTGTGCCAGGGACAGTCGTGTGTCCACTGTCGGGCCAGAAGCGGGGTGCTAGTGTGTGCCAGGGACAGTCGTGTGTCCACTGTCGGGCCAGAAGTGGGGTGCTAGTGTGTGCCAGGGACAGCCGTGTGTCCACTGTCGGGCCAGAAGCGGGGTGCTAGTGTGTGCCAGGGACAGTCGTGTGTCCACTGTCGGGCCAGAAGCGGGGTGCTAGTGTGTGCCAGGGACAGCCGTGTGTCCACTGTCGGGCCAGAAGCGGGGTGCTAGTGTGTGCCAGGGACAGTCGTGTGTCCACTGTCGGGCCAGAAGCGGGGTGCTAGTGTGTGCCAGGGACAGTCGTGTGTCCACTGTCGGGCCAGAAGCGGGGTGCTAGTGTGTGTCAGGGACAGTCGTGTGTCCACTGTCGGGCCAGAAGCGGGGTGCTAGTGTGTGCCAGGGACAGCCGTGTGTCCACTGTCGGGCCAGAAGCGGGGTGCTAGTGTGTGCCAGGGACAGTCGTGTGTCCACTGTCGGGCCAGAAGCGGGGTGCTAGTGTGTGCCAGGGACAGTCGTGTGTCCACTGTCGGGCCAGAAGCGGGGTGCTAGTGTGTGCCAGGGACAGTCGTGTTTCCACTGTCGGGCCAGAAGCGGGGTGCTAGTGTGTGCCAGGGACAGTCGTGTGTCCACTGTCGGGCCAGAAGCGGGGTGCTAGTGTGTGCCAGGGACAGTCGTGTGTCCACTGTCGGGCCAGAAGCGGGGTGCTAGTGTGTGCCAGGGACAGTCGTGTGTCCACTGTCGGGCCAGAAGCGGGGTGCTAGTGTGTGCCAGGGACAGCCGTGTTTCCACTGTCGGGCCAGAAGCGGGGTGCTAGTGTGTGCCAGGGACAGTCGTGTGTCCACTGTCGGGCCAGAAGCGGGGTGCTAGTGTGTGCCAGGGACAGTCGTGTGTCCACTGTCGGGCCAGAAGCGGGGTGCTAGTGTGTGCCAGGGACAGCCGTGTGTCCACTGTCGGGCCAGAAGCGGGGTGCTAGTGTGAGGGACAGTAGTGTTTCCACTGTCGGGCCAGAAGCGGGGTGCTAGTGTGTGCCAGGGACAGCCGTGTTTCCACTGTCGGGCCAGAAGCGGGGTGCTAGTGTGTGCCAGGGACAGCCGTGTGTCCACTGTCGGGCCAGAAGCGGGGTGCTAGTGTGTGCCAGGGACAGTCGTGTGTCCACTGTCGGGCCAGAAGCGGGGTGCTAGTGTGTGCCAGGGACAGTCGTGTGTCCACTGTCGGGCCAGAAGCGGGGTGCTAGTGTGTGCCAGGGACAGTCGTGTGTCCACTGTCGGGCCAGAAGCGGGGTGCTAGTGTGTGCCAGGGACAGCCGTGTGTCCACAGTCTGGCCAGAAGCGAGGTGCTAGTGTGTGCCAGGGACAGTCGTGTGTCCACTGTCGGGCCAGAAGCGGGGTGCTAGTGTGTGCCAGGGACAGTCGTGTGTCCACTGTCGGGCCAGAAGCGGGGTGCTAGTGTGTGCCAGGGACAGTCGTGTGTCCACTGTCGGGCCAGAAGCGGGGTGCTAGTGTGTGCCAGGGACAGTCGTGTTTCCACTGTCGGGCCAGAAGCGGGGTGCTAGTGTGTGCCAGGGACAGTCGTGTGTCCACTGTCGGGCCAGAAGCGGGGTGCTAGTGTGTGCCAGGGACAGTCATGTTTCCACGGTCACTTCCGGGGCTTGATCGTGCCTCGTCGGTGCTTCCTCGGGGCCAACGGCCCGTTTTTTTTGCTCGATGAAAACCTTGGGCCAAAGCGGGCCAGCTGGGGCTAGAGGAGTGGTTCTGAACAAAGGCGGAGTTTCTCAGCGTCAGTGTCGCGGATCATTTCATAAAGTTAACAGCTATAACAACAGTATTAAAGACTTTTAAAATAATTTTAGCTTAAAACTCACTTTCAAACAGCAGCGAGTGTTTGAAATAACTGTTTGAGATCCGATGTGGATTATGATCATACAAGGCAGAAATAAGCGATGCAAAAGACTATGCACGCTAGACATTACCATAGTAAACATGGTAAAAAAAGACCGCTTGAAGAAATAAGAGCTTCTCAATCAGGCTATCACAATCGTATATTTATTTAGTAACATATTTTATCTGTCATAAGTGTCGTCTCAAGACTTTAGCTCCGCGTATGTCATAAAAAAATATAATAATGTTTTTTGTTCGGGAGCTCCCTCTTCTACTCAGGTGTATTTTTGATGAAAAAAAAATAGAAATGATTCTAAATGTGATGTATTCTGTGACTATAAATAAACAGAAACATACTCGACTGAAACAGCTTTCCTGTACAGCTTTCCTGTAGCTTAAATGGTAGAGCGTGGCGCTAGTAACGCCAAGATCATGGGTTCGATTCCCAGGGAAAGCAAGAGCTGATAAAATGTAAAACTGTAACTTGAATGCAATGTAAGTCGCTTTGGATAAAAGCGTCTGCTAAATGCATAAATGTAAATGAAAGTAAGGTAACCTATGTGTCCTCTTTCCTTTGTGAAATAACGGTTCATACCGCTTTATTTCTTTGTGAATAATTTTCAATCCTGATTAATTCATTATGATAAATGTATCACTATTAATGTAAAACATCGATGTTTTTGGATTGAAATCTTTAACAAAATATGCAAACAAACGGCCGCTTTTATCATGTTCGTTTTGTGATCATGCTAACTCCAGTGACTTATTTCTGATTAGTTTTCTGATAACTTCTCTTTGTTGGTGAAATGCTGGGGTTGTGTGACGTTGTTCTAGAGTGGCGTGTAAAGGGTGGGTTTTAGTGAAGCGCTGCAGAGCTTCTGGCCCGACGGTGGAAACGCAGTGTGATTTTGTTCTCGGTGCTACAGGTCCGAGGCTATTAACCCCACCCGGCCCGTTTAAAGCACTGGCTCGGACTGGCCCGACAGTGGAAAAAGCGGCTACAGATGCTAAATAAACTCAAGCTCTCACAGGATCGTCCTTGAGATGCTCACAATGAGCCGCTGCTCCTCCGAACACATGCAACCGTGACAAAAGACTCTCAACAATCCCTGAACTCTAGAAACCACCTCCAGAACACAACATCTCTATTCTATCAGACTCTCCTGACGACTGCACAAATATCACGTCTGAACGTTTCAAATACGGCATAAAGCATTAGCAAAGTTATAGTTTAATAATAAAAAAAAGAAAAGTTGAAAAAAACACAGCACAGAACATTATGAAAGTTATAGTATGCATACTTATAATTAAGAAAATGTAAAATAATACTATAAAGTATGAAGACTTTATATATATTAGGGCTGTAAATCGATTAAAAATGTTAATCTAATTGAATTAACACTATGTGGTGATTAATTAATCGAATTAATCGTAAAGGCCTATTAATCCCACGTCAAATTTGGCTGAAAAATCACCAATTCAATTTTAAAGTAATTATTGTGTTACATGAGAAAAACATAAAATACAATTTACTTACAAGAAGCTTTAGAAAATTCTGTTTTCATTTTCATACTTTTATTTGTAAGGGGGGGGGGGGGGTAGAATTATCCCTTTAAGTAGTTTTTTATTAATATGGATTTTTATGTTTAAAAACTGTAATTTTGTGAAATATTATTGGAATTTAAAATAACAGTTAAAATATAATGTATGATGAAAATTCAGCGCTGTGTCACAGAAATCAATTATATTAAAAGTATATTAAAATAAAAAACCAATATTAGAAATTGCAATAATATTTCAAAATATTACTATTTTTTCTGTATTTTTGATCCAATAAATACAGCCTTGATGAGCAGAAGAGACTTCATTAAAAAACATAAAAAATCATACTGATCCCAAACTTTTGAACAGCAGTGTGTGTGTGTGTGTGTGTGTAATGTATGTATGTATGTGTATATATATATTATACACACACACACACACAAATGTTTACATTTAGTCATCTAGCAGATGCTTTTATCCAAAGCAACTTACAATAGAAGATGAGGACAATAGAAGCAATCAAACCAACAAAAGACCTATCCATCCATCCATCCCTCTCTCCCTCTCTCTATATATATAAACTGTATGTATACTAACACACACACACACACACTCACACACTCACACTCACACACACACACACACTCTCTCTCTCTCTCTCTCTCACACACACACACACACACTCTCTCTCTCTCTCTCTCTCACACACACACACACACACACACACTCTCTCTCTCTCTCACACACACACACACACACACACACACACACACTATAGCAGTATGTTCACTTTTGTAGCAGCTCTCTCAAGGTTATCAGAGATTGTATTGTGTCTGGTGCACAGGCAGATTTATTCTCTAGTTTGAAGTAAAGACGGTCAGCTCTTCATGAGGAAAAACACACAATCAGACGGAAGCTTTGCATTCAGACGAACGCCTTTGTGCGGCTCACGAAACAATAACGAGCAGAAACGATAAGCCTGCATACCTCCCACAAAATAATACACTTTCAAGGGTACATATCTCATTTTTCCCTGAACGTCTGTGTTTCTTTGTCGCTGGACTTCCATTAAGCTCGGCAAAGAGAGAACAAAGACAGGAGAAAACACACTGGTTTCTGCAATCTGCCGCTGCTGAAACACATTTGTTAAACGCGTAAAGCACGACTGATGGCTGTCAGGCCCAAACTGTCATTAAGAAGCTAAACAGAGGAGTGTTAGGCATTAGGCTAAACCAACTAATGAAGGGGTTGTTAGTGCAGGTGAACAGATGAAGTGTAATGATTCAGAGGGAACCAGCATATATGAGCACTCAGTCAAACACTGAAGATCAAAAGATGATGAAGGGCATCCTACACAAATCAGGCTTTGAAACAGATTTTTACTGAAAGATGGAGAAATTATTGCATTTGTGCACTCAACATCTCGGCGGAAACCTCATATGTAATGGGAGAAGATTGAAATATGATGATGTATTCAAAATTTTTCATGATTGCACTCTTAAAAAGAAAGCTTCTTTATTGGCATCTATTAATCAGTGTTATTGTAGTATCACTTAGAGTTCATATTAATATTTTGGTTTAAAAAAACAATAAAAAATAATAAATGTTAATACATTAATATGTATTTTATTTTATCAAACTATAAATATTTAATAAAAATTTTCTTTAACACCCATCTGACTTTTATTTTTTAAAATATAAAAATATTACTTTTATATTTTTCATTTTTGTAGTAATTTTGTTGTGTTTTTTTATTTTCATTATTTTTGTTTTTTTAAATCTAAATAGTTCTAACATGCCGTTTTATTTTATCATTGAGATACTATTGCATTTGTATTAATATTTCGAAATAGTTGTTATTTTTAGATTATATGTTTGCATTTTAATTTTAGTTAACATTTAATTTTAGTAATGTAATATTGTTTAAGTTATTGTTGTGATAATATTTAGTACATTTTTGTTTTTAGTAATATTTTGTTTTCACTTTAATATTGTTTTGATTTAATAAATATTAATCTTGGGAGGTGTAATAGTAAAAACACAAGATTTCAAAATATTTGCTTATTTCATATGCAGAGATGTTAGCCAATCACAGCAGTGGGTGTTTGCATTGAAGTCTTAAAGGAGACACGTCCCTTAAAACGGAGTTCAAAACAGAGAGCTAAAATCAAGGTAGAAAGTGGCTTTTTATTCCTAAATTATGTTTTTGACGTAGAAATCCTATTTTTTTATGAGTGTTATTAGTGCACATTATTATACATTATAAAATAAGAAAAATGCAGTTCACGACCCGTTAAAGTCTTTTTTTTTTTTTGTGGTTTATGTTTGGAAAGTGTAGTTGAACTACTTTATTTTATGAGTCACTCGTAGTTCATGAAGCTTCAGCAGCACCAAACAGAGTAAATGCAGAAGTTAAACTGCACATTACACATGCTAAGAGCAGTACTGAAACACACACACACACACACACACACACACACACACAGAGAGAGACCCCTGTAGGCCTGGTGTGAAGGCCAGAGACTCAGACTCATCCATCGCCATCAGCTCTGCAGAAATGAGAAACAGTGAGACCTTCAGCGGGAGGTCAGAACCCAGAAACACCCTCCAGTTCCTCAACCCTCACACACACACACACACACACTCGTGTCAGGTAGGACAGTATGCCACCGCGGGCCGCAGCTCACCTCCACTGAACTCAAACACACTCAACATCACCGAAGGCCTTCAAGTGCAGATGGAAAGATCACGGTTCTGAGCTACACCAGCAAAGATGCAGATTTAAAAAAAAAAAATAATAATTATATATATAATATGTATGTACATATTCTAAAATAGTGTAAATTTGTATAGTAAATGTGTTTGTGTGTGCAAGTTTAGAAAGTTATAAAATATACTATGTAAATCATAAAAGATATAGTATAAAAAGCATATATAAATCATGCTGTATGAAACATTATAAAAGTATAAAAACCATAAAAAATACTTTTTGAATATGTATCATGGTAGATAGATAGATCTTGGCAGATATATCTTTTTCAGTTAGAGTTCAAAATTATGCCTCATCAACAGCATCTCTCTCCTGTGGGGTTCCCCAGGGCTCTGTTTTGGACCCGCTGCTTTTTGCTTTGTATTTGTTGCCTCTGGGGCAATCGATAAGTACTTTTCAAGTTATATGCTATCTTCTGCACTTCTGTGCAGATTATATTCAACTTTGTATCTCTTTTAAGCCCCATGAGATTATGAAATTATCTCTTCTTTTAAATTGTATAAATACTATTAAAGTCTGGATGGCAAACAATTACCTCCAGTTAAATTCTGAAAGAAAAAAAACGAAAAAAAAAAAAGTTGATGGAAAGTCTTGGACCCTTATCACATTCTGTTAAACCTTGCCTTCGTAATCTAGGTGTTCATATGGGTCAAGCCTTCAGTCTTGATCAAGATGTTAAAAATTGGGTTCGAAATAGTTTTATCACTCGAGAAACATTGCGGAATTGAGGCCATCTGTGTCAATAGTGGAGATGGAGATGATTATACATGCTTTTATTTCCTCCAGCCTTGATTATTGTAATTCTCTTTTTAAGTGTCTTAGTAATTCATCCCTGAAACGATTACAAGTGGTTCAAAATGCTGCTGCTAAGCTTTTAACTAAGTCACCAAAGAGATCTCACATAACACCAATTTTAATTACCTTACATTGGCTCCAAGTCATATTTAGTTCAATTTCAAAATCCTTGTCTTGGTGTTTAGAGTATTGCAAGGCCAAGCTCCTGTTTATATAAATGAGCTATTGACTGTGCCTTTGGGGTAGTTGCTCCCAAGTTGTGGAATGCTCTTCCCTTAAATCTCAGATCTGTGGACACTTTTAAAAAGTAGTTAAAAACTTGCCTTTAAAAAAAAAAAGTAAATATATTTTTTTTTACTATGTTTTTTTTTTTTTGTGTATGTTTGTAATTGTTTTTCAACTGTTGTATGTTTTTCTCTATCTTGGATGTAAAGCACTGTGACGCTTGCTCTAGAAAGGTGCTATAGAGTTAAATCTCTTTTTTGGCCTATTTTATCTGTAAAAGAAAACCTGCTTAATTATGCACAGCTGAATATAAGGAGCTTTCACTTCCAGCCTTCATGGACAATTATATACCACTTATAAATGATTAAATACAAAATTAATATTAATTAATATCAATTAAATAATTGGTACAATGTGCTTGGAAAAACATATGATCAGAATATCAACTTGCATAATTATATAATTATATAGATAGATAGATATACACTCATATTCAAGATACAGACTATGAAAACAATTCTTAAAGGGACAGTTCACCCAAAAATTATCATCATTTACTCGTCTTCATGTCGTTCCAATCCTGTATTTTGAAGAATGTTGGTAATCAAATAGGTTTAGTTCCAATTGACTTTCATTATACGAACAAAAACTGTTCAGTTCCCAATATTTTTCAAAATATCTTCTTTCATGCCCCACAGAAGAAACAAACTCATACAGGTTTGAAATGAAAAATGATGACAGAACTGTCCCTTTAATATTCTTCAGTAATATGACAGCATTTATCAGGCGGTCGCGGTTACCTGCGCATCTGGTGCGGGCCCTCAGCGGCGGCCCCGGGGCCCCGGTTCCTCCCTCCAGGGGCCGCGTCAGCAGCACGCTGATCTCGTACTCCGTGTCGGGGTCCAGATGGCCGATCTTGTGCGAGGTTTTATCGACGGGCTGCAGGTCGTACATGGTGCCGGAGACGGTGCGGTACTCCACCTCGCGGTTGATGATGGGCCCGTCTCCGTTGATGGAGTTGGCATTGAGCTGGATCCAGAGGTATGTGGCCCCGACCGCCATGAGCTGAGGAGGAGCGATGGGAACCGGCGGCTCTGAGAGAACAAACAGAACATGTAACGTGAATAACAGCGGAATTACAGCAAAAACATCAGCCGTTTAATCCATCCATAATCCATAATAACGCAATAATGCATCTCCAGTTGTCTCTCACATCAAAATCCAGCCACATGTTTGTTTAGAGCTGTTTTGGCTTGTAAACGCTGCAGATTTCTCTCCTAATTCAGACCAGAACACTTTTTCACTGGAGGAAGAGTTATTATGGATTATGAACTCTATGGTATTTGAGTTAAAAACGTCTTAATGCTGGATTTGTTTCATCTTTTGTCTTCTCTAGATGTTAACTGATGGACTGGAGTACTGTGGATTATTGTGATTTTTTATCAGACTCTCATTCTGAC
>CM041800.1:45903976-45921476 GCA_023376895.1 Aspiorhynchus laticeps | reverse complement strand
TATCAATCTACTTAATACAACATACAAAAAAAAAACATTTATCGTCCCACTTTTTCTTCAAGACTGAAAAGGTATGTTGCACATTCTGAATTTATATTCTGATGATATTTAAATGCTAACATTATAAAATGTTTGTCTTCTAAAAATGCAAACATGCATGCAGATAGTTAAAATGTGTAGTCTTTCAGTACACTTTAAGTGCTGCTTTACAACTATCTATTAATTTGTTTGGTTGATAAATATTGTTTTTCATCTTGGCAAATGCACTGTACCCTAAATATTTTTTTAAAATATTTCATAGGAAAATGAGACCCGGAAAAGTTTGTCCTGAAAAGGAAGCTTTGAAATTCATTGCTTCTGGGACAGATAAAGACATCTTTCAGAAAAAAATTATGAATCAAGAGAAAGGTAAGTTTTCATTTAATATTCTGCCTCCAGCACTGTAAGACTGCAAATCTCAGTTAAAGGGACAGTACACCCAAAAATTAAAATTATGTCATCATTTACTCATCCTCAAGTAGATCCAAACCTGTATGAATTTCTTTGTTCTGCTGAACACAAAGGAAGATATTTTGGAAGAAAGGAAGAAAGTTTGTAACCAGGCTGTTTTGGGGCACCATTGACTTCCATAGTAGGGAAAGAAAATACCATGGAAGTCAATGGTGCCCCAGAACTGCTCTGTTTCTCACATTCCTCAGATTATCTTCCTTTGTGTTCAGAACAAACACATTCATACCGGTTTGGATCTACTTGAGGATGAGTAAATGATGACACGATTTTCATTTTTTGGGTGTACTGTCCCTTTAAGACTCATCTTATAGTAGCTTGTAAATTTCAAAAAGGGAACTGTGAAGTGTTATTACTTGTTGATAGTGTGCAGTGTAAAAAAAAAATGCTAGTCTTGTATAACAACAGAAATTATAGATATTTAGTGGCTAGAATAGTTAGTGTAGGGCCTATATGAGTTTTGATGCACAGTTTTGAAGATTGTAATGTACTGGTAATGATGTTTGATCAATAATTTAATACTGATAATCATTAGAATTCAGTGGCAACTGGCACATTAAACTTCTCTTATACTCTGTTTATTAGGTTATGGAGTAATTGCCAGCAAAGACATTGAGCCGGGAGAATTCCTGCTTGAGTATGCTGGAAGACACATGCCTGGATCTGAAGGAGAAGCTCTGTTTAAAGAGTACTCAGCTGAAGATGCTGTATTTCTTTATTTCTACTCCTTCCAGGGACATTTTTACTGGTAAGATGAATGTTCTACTGAAAGACACATATATACACTATATTGCCAAAAGTATTGGCACCCCCTTCTAATGAACAGGTTTGACTACTTTAGTAATTTCTATGAGTACAAATCTTAATGTTAAAGCATATAATGATATTCTAGGAAATTGTGTGCTTCTAATATTATAGCAACAGTTTGGACTCTTTTCTATTCTAACATGACAATGTCTCTGTGTATAAGACAAGGTTCAAAAAGAAAATGATTGATTGAGTCAGTGTGGAAGAACTTGACTGGTCTGCATAAAACCAAGTCCTAATCCCAGTTTAACACCTCTGGTGTGACTGTAAATGCAGACCTTGAGACAAAAACTCATCACCAAACACCAATGACTTGTACATATGGGTTCAGTCATTTTAGACACTTACAAAACTGTTGCAACAGAGATGAAATACAATTTTTAAATACATGAACTGTGTTTTCATCGTTGTTGCCACAGATTTGGAAGAGCATTTTTCTGTTCTAAAGAAGGGGGTGCCAATACTTTTGTCTATATAGTGTATGTACAAGTCATTGGTGTTTGGTGATGAGTTTTTGTCTCAAGGTCTGCATTTACAGTCACACCAGAGGTGTTAAACTGGGATTAGGACTTGGTTTTATGCAGACCAGTCAAGTTCTTCCACACTGACTCAATCAATCATTTTCTTTTTGAACCTTGTCTTATACACAGAGACATTGTCATGTTAGAATAGAAAAGAGTCCAAACTGTTGCTATAATATTAGAAGCACACAATTTCCTAGAATATCATTATATGCTTTAACATTAAGATTTGTACTCATAGAAATTACTAAACCTGTTCATTAGAAGGGGTGCCAATACTTTTGGCAATATAGTGTATGCGTGTATGGTTTTTTTTTATTAAAACATTAATTTCTTCAAAAATTCTCTCCACACAGTGTCGATGGCAGTAAAGATACAGAAAGACTCGGAAGATTCATTAATGATGATCACATCAAGCCAAACAGCAAAATTAAAACAGTAAGTCCATCCTCGTATTGTTTTCTTGTACTAATTTATACCTACAGCTCCATATTAAATTTAGTATTATTTGATATTAATACAGAATATGTGACTATTTAAATTTACATTTAGTCATTTAGCAGATGCTTTTGTCCAAAGCGACTTACAAATGAAGAAGGTGGTTATTTGTGTGTGTTTGTGACCAACAGATCGTTGATGAGGAGAAAATACCATATTTATGTGCATTTGCAATCACAAAAATCACTGCAGGAGAAGAAATTGTGTTTGACTATGGAGATCATGACTGCCCATGGAGACATGTATGTCAATTTGTTTTTCTATATTTTCAGTTAATATTTATTTAAAGGGATAGTTCACTTTGAAATTAAAATTTGGTATCTATCAGCTTACCCCAAGGGCATCCAAGATGTAGGTGTCTTTTTTTCTTCAGTAGATCCAATTTTGATGTTTTTAGGTCAAACCGTTCTAGTCTGTCAGTCATATAATGGCAGGTATAGGTCACTGTCTCTATAAGAGGGAAAAAGAACATGCACAGAGGAATCCAAATTAAACAATTCCCCATCGTAACTACACATTGATGGCCTAAGACACAAAACGAGCGGTTTGTGTGAGAAAACGAACAGTATTTATATCGTTTTTTACCTCTTGTACACAACCATGTCCAAGTGATCTGAGTGCACACACACATCCGGTGTGTGACGTGTGTGTGAGCGCGCTCTGGCAATGAGTGACGTATACGCGCGAGAGATCACTTCCGGCGCTTGCGCAGACTAACGCCCCATTCACACAGGGCGTCGGCGTCAACGCCTCTCATTGACTTTGAATGGAGTGACGTCAAGTGTTGCCGAACTGAATTGTGGGTCCGTCGCGTCGCTTCACTGGCGCTGCTCGCGGCAGAAGTTGAGAACTTTTCAACTTTTCAAACGCCAACGGAGGCGTCAGCCAATCAGATCGCCTCATGCAAATACCCAATCCCGTTCATGCAACACCAGAGAAGTATGTGATTGGTTGTTGTAACTATGACGGCGCGTCAGCACCACGCTTCAGACACGCCCTCCGTCAAGCGTTGACGCCCCGTGTGAATGCAGCGTGAGCCAGAGCGCGCGCACACACACGTCACACACCGGATGTGTGTGTGCACTCAGATCACTTGGACATGGTTGTGTACAAGAGGTAAAAAACGATATAAATACTGTTCGTTTTCTCACACAAACCGCTCGTTTCGTGTCTTAGGCCATCAATGTGTAGTTACGATGGGGAATTGTTTCATTTGGATTTCTCTGTGCATGATATTTTTCCCTCTTATAGAGACAGTGACCTATACCTGCCATTATATGACTGACAGACTAGAACGGTTTGACCTAAAAACATCAAAATTGGATCTACTGAAGAAAAAAAGACACCTACATCTTGGATGCCCTTGGGGTAAGCTGATAGATACCACATTTTAATTTCAAAGTGAACTATCCCTTTAAAGAAGTTGAATTATTTAAATGAATAAAACAATGCTGCATATTCAACATATTAACATCATGCTTGTAATGATTTTCAGAAAACCCTGTCCAGAGATATCAAGGTAAATGCATCGAGGTTTCTTTCTTCATTTGACTTTATAAGTGATAAGTTAAAATTATATTTGAAATAATGCTTTTATGCATTTTACAGGAATCACGATGGAAGAATTCATTTGTAAACCTTGATCTAAAGCCTGGCGTGATGAACATCGATGACCTTGTTATCAACACAGAAATGAAGATTGCAAATGGATGTAATGCTGCTGAGATTTTCCCTGGACTCTTTCACGACTGCAAAGTTGCAGTGAAACGAGTCGCCAAACATATTTGCAAAAATGAAATGCAAGTGGCTCGTTTTCTGTGCTCTGAAAATTTAAAAGCTGAACATCTTTTGCAACCTATCGCTGTGTTGGAAGACAGGTACTTTGCTTATTTTGTCACTCCTCTTTGCGAATACAATCTGATGGAGCTGATTGAAACTAAAGACTTTCCTGAGAGAGAAGGCCTGACAGAACGACGAAGACTGGAGATGTGCCACGAGTTATTGCAAGGACTTCAGGAACTGCATTCACGTGGACTTTTGCACAGAGACCTGAAGCCTGAAAACATTTTGTTTGGTAAGAGCAATCTGTGGATTAGCCATAGACATGATTACCCTGTAATATCCTCCTGAGACCCAGCTGTGTCTCTGTAGTGTACAGTATATTATAGTGTATTTCTCTGAGACGTCACATGTCACAGTTTTAATGTACAGAGCACATTCAGGGCTTTATAGAGATATTAAATTATTGGATGTTTAATCATAAACACACTCTCTACTAGGTCTTTAAAGATGGCTAAATTTAATTTAGTGAAAATTTTTACATCCTTATGGAAATATGATTATATTTTGTAATTGTCATTTAATTAAATCTGAATAATTTTCAAATTGTTTGTCATAAAGCAACATCTCAGGAAAATGTTATGGGTTTTCAAATTCAAATATGACTTATGAAACAGGACATAATTTCATACATGTCCAGGACTAAAAGCATGTTTATTATGCATTTTGGGAGACATAACAATTGAATAGGAAAATAAATTATATATCAATTTGCTTATGAAATATTAGATATTATTATGAAAATCTGGCCATTTATTACTCCCATTATGACTATTATTTTTTCAACATGCTGTCCCAACAGCAACACATTAATATGCAAATTAGATACAGTGTGTTTAATGGGAAAACCAGTTTATGGAAATTTTTACACACATATTGCATAAAACAAAATGGTATATCAAATAATTTTGTTATATATTTTATAACATAGTTGAGAATCATCCTTAAACAAAGTTTAGAATAAAATAATCCTGAAACCTAAAAATGTATTGGTGATTTTAAAATAAATCCCATTGTTTTTGCCTTTTTGATGTCTATTCATGACATTTTATTTTTAGAAAAACTATTATTCAAAAATATGAATAAAATACAATTTTTCAAAAATTTTAATTTTCCATTTTTTTCTTATGCTTTAAACAATGTAATGACATGAAAAAAATGCTAAATTCACAAAGCTTTTTTTTGGGGGGGGGGGGGGGGTCTCAGGAGGATATGTAGTTATATGCTAAATACAATCACTTTAATATACATGAGAAATAGTGTGGATGTCATTAGAAGTGTTACGTTTTTACAAACAGTTTTTTTACTTCTTTACAGATATCAACAATAAAATGCACATAGCAGACTTTGGAGCAAGCAGAAAACTGGATCTGGCACAAAACACATTGCTTTCTCAAATAGCTGGATCTCTTTCTTGGTCAAGTTATGAAGATGTTGGGGGCATGCAATACAAGTACAAGAAAGAATCAGACATCCAGGTAAGTCAAGGTTGAAAATGTAAAGCTTGTTCACCTGCAAGAAGATCCAGCACGCTAAACTGTTATTTATTTACACTAGATCACATTTAATTCAAAAGTACCATTCAAATGTATTTGCTTTTATTCTTTTAAGACACATTAACTAAATTTTTTTTTTTTTTTTTTTTACTTTATTTTCATTAAATAATCCTAAAATGTAAATGCATCACAGTTTCCACATAACTATGAAGCAGGGGAGAGAAAAAAAATCGACATTGATAATTATAAGAATCATTATTAATCATTGAGTACCAGTAATAACTAATCATACCAGAACTTTAATTAAAATACAGCCTTGGTGAGCAGTCTTCTTTTAAAAACATTAAAAACACTTTAATTTTTAAAAACAAAAAAAATGCAAGCTACATAATTATCACATTTGAATGGATGATAAGACATGACTTTTATCTAAATACCTAAATACATACATAAAGTGTGAATGTTTGTGGGGGGGGGGACTAATAGGACAGTTAGCACTACAGAACAATAGAGATGAGTGACTAATGATGATAATGAGTGTCTTTTCCGTAACACTTTAGTTTAAGTACCAATTCTCACTATAAACTAGTGGCTTATTAACAGCCTATTGTTAAGATATTGGCTGTTTATTTGCATTTAAAAAGTACTTAATCTGCATGATTTTATTCTACATCCCTAATCCCAATACCTAAACCTAACTACTATCTTAATAACTTTAATAAGCTGCAAATTAAGGCAAAAGTCTTATTTTCGTATGGCCCCTTTTAGTTTTATTGTAATATATGCATTTTGGTAATACCCATATTTTTGACTGCTAGTCATGATTTGATGATGCACTAAACTAAAAGACAAGCTAGAAATAATTATGTTGTTTATGTTGGAGAGGTGTGAATGTTTGTGCATGGGGTCTTTACAATATTTCCTAAAACTTAAAAGAGTTTTCAAGACATCATTATTAGATTTGAATGCATAAAAAAGGACTAAATAAATAAAAACAGATTTTTTTTCTGAAATCTTCATAGTCTTTTCTTAGGTGGGCATTACAAGGCATTGTTATAAATTAATTTTCTATATTATAGGTAGCAGGATGCTTGGTGCATTACATCATGACGGATGGGCAACACCCCTATCAGACAACTACACCCTACTCAAAGGATCCAGTTGGGCTTTCTCAAAATGTCAGAACGGGTCACTTCATTCTTCAATGCGATGAAAAACATACAAATATCGTAAGAAGAATGCTGTGCAGATCAATGGAAGAACGTCCCACTATTGAGGAATGCCTTCAGTCAGTCAAAGGTATGTCCAAAGACAAACTGTAGAGTTTACAATAATCCTTAAATTATTGGATATAAATATTGGTGTGAATTTACAGGTTTCGATCACCTGTCTGATCAAACTGGAACCACAAATGACAACAGCAATAAGAATGGGAATAAAGTAAGTATCCATTCACAGTTTATCCTAAGCAACGGGCATACAGTGCTTAAACACGGGTCAAACAAAAAGCAGACTTAAAGGGACAGTACACCCAAAAATGAAAATTCTGTCATCATTTACTCATCCTCAAGTAGATCCAAACCTGTATGAATGTGTTTGTTCTGAACACAAAGGAAGATATTCTGAAGAATGAGGAAAACAGAGCAGTATTTTTCTCCTACTATTGAAGTCAATGGTGCCCCAAAACAGCCTGATTACAAACTTTCTTCAGAATATCTTCCTTTGTGTTCAGAACAAACACATTCATACAGGTTTGGATCTACTTGAGGATGAGTAAATGATGAGAGACTTTTCATTTTTGGGTGTACTGTCCCTTTAAATCAAGTGTGTTATATGGATGCTTACACTGGTTGTGTTTTACAGGACAGAAGCTGTATTGATAATTCCTTTCCCCAAGCACACGATGAAATGGAAATCCCAGAGAGTGTTTGCAGTGATGTGATAGATTCATTTTCCAACACCGAAGACGAATTTTCTGATTGTGAAATGGTAATTAAGTGTTTATTTACATAACCAGTGGTTCTGAGTAATGCAGAGGTTATATTAGGGGTGTCCCCGACTCCGAAGGATCCGAAGGATTTTCATAGTCGAATCGGAATTTTCGAATCTTGCTGATATTCGACTGATAGTCGAATCATATGTTTGGGGGCGTGGCCAAAATACATTACCAAGAGACAGTCATAATTACTGACGTTAACACACAGGGAAAATGTGTAATGGACACCTCGGCAGATACAAAAATAATGTTTTATGTTTTGATTAAAAGATAGTTAACATTAAACGCCAGCGAAACCCTAATAATTCAAACATTTTTTTAATATTATAACGTTATGTAGGCTATGAGTTATTAATGTTCTGCATTTCTGTTTTGAGCTGCGCTGAAGATGACCAGCAGAGTGAATCATTTGATAGCAGGTTTTTTAATCGGTGGGATTTAACTCATTTATCTAATATAGAATACGCTTCGTTATTTATAAAACATAACGTTAATATTACGACTTACAGGCTATCTGCACAAAATCCCCCGAATGCAGAAGTGAACGTGTCCACGTGGCTCTGAATGAATTGTGGACTTGTTCTTCACGCAACAACGTGTAGAAACACGGCAACCAAACTCAAAAAATTCACAGCGTTTTATTATAATAGTGTTCTCATTATAATGTTCTGTATATGACAGTCCCAGTCATAGTTATTAATATTATGCATTGTTGTTTGTACTGCTCACGCTGCGCGTTGATAATCACTGAAGCGCTTTACTTCAGCGCGATGCATCTTATGCGAGATAAATAATACACAATATATAATCAAGTTTCAAGTTTCAAGTTTCAAGTTTTATTTGTCACATACACGACTATACAGAGACTGTATAACCAGCAGTGAAATGAGAGTCGGGTCCGCTCCATGGACAGTGCAAATATTGAAAAAACAACACAAGGGAAGTAAACATAAGATAAAATGAATGAAAAATAAGATATAAAGAATAAAATATAAAATATAAAAGAATGTGCATGACAGTAAGCTGTAGAATTAAATATTAATATAAGCATGACTGTACAGAGAGGAATGTGCAACAGGTTATACATGGTTGACATGAAGCAGCCAATCACAAAAAATAAAATAAATATAAAAATAAGATACGATTTTCAAGATACAGAACGTGTTGTGTGCAAGTGTGCAAATGAGCAAATGACACTGACAGTTATGAGGTAGAGAGTAATGAATGTGTGATTAGTGATTTGAAGTAAGTCAGATGATGTTTTTAAGAGGCTGACTTTGAGTTCAGGAGCCTGATGGCCGTGGGGAAGAAACTCCTCCTGAGTCTCTCTGTTTTTGCCATCAGGCTGCGGAAGCGCTTACCAGATGGCAGCCTAGTGAAAAGACAGTTACCAGGTTGATTTGAGTCTTTGATGATTTTGTCAGCTCTGCCTCTGCATCGTTTGATGTAGATGTCCTGCAGAGAGGGGAGAGCCGACCCAGAGATACGCTCAGCTAAGCGCACAACTCTCTGCAGGGCTTTGCAGTCTTGACTGGAGCTGTTTCCATACCACACTGAGATGCACTGAGTCAAAACACTTTCTATGGTCCCTGCATAGAAATCCGGCTGACATGTTTTGAAATCACTTATACCCACCCGATCGAAAAAATCCAGTCTTTAACTCTGTCTGTGTCAGTTTGAGTCTCGTTAAAGATTTAAATCCCTGCTGCCGAGATGCTCCTCTGCCGGACACGGATTATGGAAAGTGAAACTTAACTTAAATCTATAGAGGTGGTTGGATTTAAAATATCTATTTAAAGCTTTTTTCTTTTCAGATTATTATTTACAGCATTATCAGGCTGTATATTAACTTATTGGGAGAAAACCGGTAGTTATATGTGAAATCAGACATTTGAGTACCCCCATATAGCCAAAATGGCACGATCCTAACACCCCGCGAATATTCGACTGTGAGATTGTGAGTCGAATCAGGCTCCTCATATCCAAGCGTCGAATCCTCGACTATTCGGGGTCACCCCTAGATTATATCAATGTTATTATTTGCAAATTCAATTAATGTTTATGTATTTCAGAACAACATGGATCAACAGGTTTCCCTTTCCCTGGAAATGTCAGAAGAAGAAGACGCAGAACAAGAAGAAAGCAAAACAAAAGAAGTACAAGGGAAAGCAGAAGAAAAAGCCATCCATGGAAAACCGCGTATAAAGGCTGTGATGGAAATGGATGAAAGTGCCAAAGGTTGTAAATCTCAAAAACAACACATGATCAAAGTGAAAATGTCCTCAAACACACCTAACCAACGCATCTATGACAAAAAGAATTTCTGTCTTTACTGTGAGAAGCCTTATGCAAAAATCACAAGACATCTCAAACAGAAACATTCTGGAGAAGTTGAGATTGCAAAGGCCCTGTCATATAAGCAAGGCTCACCCATGCGATGTCTTTTATTAACAAAAGTAAGGAACATGGGAAATTACCACCATAATAGTGCAGTGCTATCCACTGGAAAAGGGGAGATCGTACCAAAAAGGCAAGCTATGTATACATCAACAGCAACTGACTATCTGCCTTGCAAGTTTTGCTTTGCTATGTATGTCAAAACAGACCTCTGGAGACACCATAAGCGTTGCAAATTACAAGTAAGAGAGAATATGCCGGAGAGGCTATCCTCGTCCTTGCCCATGGACTCAACAATTTCTAGCGGACTTCAAAACATTATTGAAGACATGACATATGATGCTGTAACCCAGGTGATAACATCGGACTCATTAATTCTGTCATTGGGTGAGAGAATGTTTCTAGAAAATGGCGAAGTTGTACGACACCGGGCCGATATTAGAAATAAGATGAGGGAACTTGCCAGACTTCTTCTTGTGGCAAGAGCCATTGACGAGGACATCGTTGCTTTGAAGGACTTGATCAACCCAGAAAAGTTTAACACAGTCGTTGAAGCTGTGAAAAACATGACTGGATTTGACGAATCGACAAACAGATCAACAGCACTGAATCTACGAGATTCCCTTGTTAAAGTATCACATATTTTGCAGGGAGAGGCTTTACGCCAAGAGGACGAAGCTTTAAATGGAAGAGCAGAGCACTTTAGTAAGTTAATTGAACTTAGATGGACAATCCATGCATCATCAAATGCACTAAAAACATTAAACCAGAAAAAATTGAATAGCACGCAAATTCTGCCTCTAGTAGAAGACATCAGGAAGCTTCAGAATCATTTAAAGTGCCTTGAGGAGGTCAACAAAAAAGCACTCACTGACCATCCATCCCAAAGGTCATGGAGTGATCTCTCCCAAGTGACTCTGGCACAGCTAATTTTGTTCAATCGACGTCATGAAGGTGAGGTTTCTAGGATGGAGGTTGCAACATATCTGCAGAGAAACCAAACCAATATGCAGGATGAAATTTTGGAGAGCCTATCACCTTTTGAGAAGAAACTATGTGAGAATGTCACCAGAGTAGAGGTACGAGGGAAGAGAGGTCGGAAAGTGCCAATACTATTACCAGCACATGTAAAGGAATCAGTGGAACTTCTAATTAAAGCTAGAGAAGACGCTGGGATTTCCCCTAGTAATCCCTACATATTCGCCCGTCCTTATTATGGATCACAAGAGAACATGCGTGGATGTGACAGCTTAAAGCGATACGCCAAAAGCTGTGGGGCTAAACATCCAGAGAACATCACTTCCACTAAGTTGAGAAAACATGTAGCCACAGTATCTCAGTTACTCAACTTAAAAACACACGAACTTGACCAGCTTGACACATTTATGGGACGTGACATTGATGTCCATAAGGAGTTTTATAGACTCCCCGAAGAGACGTTGCAAATGGCAAAAGTGAGCAGAAATCTTTTTGCATTGCAAAACGAAATCAGCAAATTTCAAGGAAAATCTCTGGAGGACACAAACTGTAAGTAAATGATTTCTGTGTATTGTTCTTTTTAAACAGTGTTAATTTTGGCAGGCATTGTTGATTTAGTCTTAGTCTTTATCTTGAGACGAAAATGCATAGTCACATTTTAGTCATAGTTCATAGTTTTAGTCGACGTAGTCATTGCATTTTTGTCAACTTTTAGTCAAATTGCAGTTACCAACATTTATTCCGGTAGCTATTTTATATGTAGTATTCAAACAAAAATAGTCATTAATTCTTCTCTCTTTAGACCAAATCAATTAAGTATATGAGAAATTTGAATCGAGGATTGAATTTGGAAAAACTGGAATTCATTTTCATTTTTTGGTAGAAATACAAATTAAACTTTTTTCAGATACAGTAGGTTTACTTAACAAGTTTACATTTATTTAACATCTTTTGTTGGTTAACATTGATGACACAGATAGGTATTTATTTAGGAACGCTGTCCCTTTAAGACGGAAGGTGTGCATGTAATACTGGCACGCATTGAGTTTTCAGCCACCTGTTATACGCTCATTTAAGCCATAACCGACTGTATTTACATGAGATACTCTACAGACATTTGGACTGCTGTGTGTGTATTTGAGCGCTAACTGAGAACTGAAGAAGTGGAGCGTGTGCGAGAGAGAGAGAGAGAGAGAGAGAGACAGAGAGACAGAGACAGAGACAGAGACAGAGACAGAGAGAGAGAGAGAGAGAGAGAGAGAGAGAGAGAGAGACAGAGAGAGAGAGAGAGAGAGAGAGAGAGAGAGAGAGAGAGAGAGCACTTCTATCAGCATGATTCCGTCTATCCTGCCTTCATAAACTAAGTTATTCGACAACGAATTGTGACTCCCGGGAAAAACGGGACGTCTGGTCACCATGTCCCTAACCCTTCGGGTGCTGAGGCCATTGTTTCAGATCACTAGTTCATGTTTTGGTAGCCTTTCTGTCCGCTGCGGCTGCCATACTGAGACTAGATATACAAACACCCCTCATCTGATTGCAATCCAATGACAGAGACACACATTTAGAAAGACAAGACAGTAACTTAGCCTATAGGATGTATTTTGAATGTCTGGTAGTCCTCAAATAACATTCTAGTCCCGTCTCGTCTTGTTAAGGAAGACGCGGCATACATTTCGTCATAGTTTTTATCATCAGATATTAGTTTTAGCTCGTCTTAGTCACAGAAATTGAGGATTATTTTTCGTCGTCGTCTTCGTTAACGAAACTAACACTGTTTTTAAACAAGGCAAACGCTCCGTACTTGCTTAAAACTTTTTATAGTTATACATAATGTGATTTACATAAAGTATTTAATCATTTTGTTACAGTTGAAGAGGACTCCAGCTCAGAGTCAGACGATGTTTATTCTAAAAAACAGACAAGTCAAGAGGGTAAGTTTTTATTTTGAATTTTTGACTAAATTCTATACATTAAATGCAACACGGCTTTGATTTATTCTGTCATTTTAAGTAAGTGTTGCTCTCTATGTGGTTTCAGAAAATTCTGACACTGAGGACGATCTTTCTGAAATAAGGGCTCTTAACTCTGGAAAGACTTCAGCCTCTGGAGAGGCAGTTGGATATATGATATATAATCCACAAATGCCATTAAATCAAAAAGGTATGTTACTCCATTCACTATAAAGCAGGGGTCACCAACCTTTCTGTGAGCGAGGCTCCATGAAGGGATAAAATGGTCTCAAGGGCTACTTGTTTGATATACTCCAAATAACTAAATAAATATCATTTTATTTATCATTGTCACATATACATACATACAGGGGCGGACTTACCCATTAGGCAAAGGTAGGCGACTGCCTTGGGCCCCCAAAAGCCAAGGGCCCCCTAAAATGCTTTTCATATACGAGATGCGCATTAAGCGCGGACACGCGAATGGTTGCGGTTTACGGTGTTTATTACCACGACAACCGTCTGCGTGTCCGAGTTGAACGTGCTTCTTGTGTATCTTGCTTGTAGCAAATTAAAATATTATGCATCTGAGTCTGACGCTGACTCAGGTCTCTCTTTCCCAGCGCGCGCACACCCCTCTCTCTCTCTCTCTCTCTCTCTCTCTCTGTGCGTCTACTCTGTACAGCGAGCGGCTGAAAGGAGCTGTGCTTTCAGTTAAAACACAGATATGTTGCTTCTCTAATTTTACATGCAAGTATAGCCGAAATCATAGCACAGCTACACTCTTAAAAATAAAGGTGCTTCAAAAGGTTCTTCACAGTGATGCCATAAGAACCATTTTTGGTTCCACAAAGAAACATTCAGTCAAAGTTTCTTTAAAGAACATCTCTTTCTGACCTTTTTATAATCTGAAGGACATTCTTTCACCACAAAGAAGATTTTGTGAAACAGAAAGGTTCTTCAGATGTTAAAGGTTCTTTATGGAACCATTTAGACAAAAAGGTTCTTCTATGGCATCGTGAAGCACCTTTATATTTAAGAGTGTATTGTCTTTATCTTATGTGTATCCTATTTGATTTTATCATACGACGGCTGGATTATAGATCAGGATTTTTGTGCAGATTTTCATCTTGGAAGGGAGATCTGGTTATGTCTTAATGGATCACGTTTCAGTCACTGTTTCATATTCATCCTGTTGTCTGACAACAGAAACAGAAAAAATATATACCAATGAAAACAGTTTTATTGAGAATTTAGCTGCATCAAAATACAGTATGTGGCACAGAGAGGCAAACAAATGTAATAATAAATAATAAATGTACATTTTGCTTGTTCAGTAGAAGAGCTGCTCTGTCGTGCGAAAATGAAAACAGGTTTGTGTCAGTAAATTGCTCAGTGCAAAGAAAGAGAAGTAATAGGAACATGGTATTTCTATGTTCTTTTTTTTCTAATAGACATGAATAAGCTCTTTGAAAAACATCTATGACCTATGAAACATGTCTACTCTTCATGCTCTATGTATGTTAACTATGGTTTCACTAATAATACACATATATTGCATAAAGCATCCATATTTGTCCATGCCCATGTTTATTAGAGTATTACAAACTTGAAAAGTATTAATTTAAGGTACATTTAGAACAAATACAAATTTTAATTTTACCTGATAAAGTACAGACTATAGAATGAATGTGCATTTTCAATAATCCAGTCTGCAGTTTTTGTTCAGACTAATGCGAAAATCCACCCACATAAACCCGTTTTAAATAATATAATAATTTATACTTCTGACTCATCACCTTTCTTAAAAAAATGGTTTAAAGGTTCATTTGTGAGGTTTATCATTTTATAATTTATTTAGTTTTTTGTTAAAACTTGTATCTCAACGGTAAATCAATTGCTATTTCGTGGTCTACAACATGAAAGAATAAAAGTGTCTGCTAAATGAATAAATGTAAATGAAAGAATCCTATTATAACATGCAAAATGTAGAAACATTGGACACAACGGGGCACCATTGTGCAGCAGCAAGCATCAAGACAAAAAAGAAACTTCAAGGTTGATCTAGGTAAATTTGTGCAAATAGGGCCCCATTCCTATATTTGCCTGGGGCCCCCAATTCACTAAATCCGCCCCTGCATACATACATGACATTAATGTTTCTCACAAGCATTTTCAATGTTTTTATCAATCCAGGAAAATATTTCCGAAAAATTTATAAAAATAGGCTTTTTTCCATGTCATGCACTATTTATCATGATATTAATTTACCATTAATGGAGAAGGAAATGCTTTCCACATGTTTGTTAGACCTTGAGAATGAAGGTAAACATAACTTCACAATTATATTCAACAGAGGACCTGCCTTTTAATTTAGGGCCCCAATAAATACATTTAATTGTTTCCCAAAATTTATGGATTCTGTGTTTTATGATTCAGTACAAAAAAAAAAAGCATTTTCATTTTATCAGATAAGATGCTGCACAACAGAACTGTATAAATTAGGCTACTAAATAAAAAATAACTTGGTTGTATGATATTCCTTAAAATTATATTATTATTATTACTATGATAATTGCATTTTAGTATACAGCGGTAATATAATCGGTCAAAATAATTACAAAAGTCAAATATATATAATCTATACAAAAGTTAAACAGGGCTTTTATTTTGGCGGTTTGTCGTGAAGGTGTTTCAGTTTTGGTTTAGTTTCAGCATGTATTTGACGGTAATTTCTCTCAAATGTAAAGTGACTCTCAGAGCAGCTCTGGAGATGAAGTGCATGTGTTCATGTCCTCATATATTGAGACACAGACGCTGAAAACACCTCGAGTCACGTGTGTTTGTGTATCAGACGCATCACACAGAGACACACATGCACTGACTGCTGCTGAAGCATTTATTTCTGTTGGGTGATTTGAAAAATGTCATCATTATTAACATAACTTTTTATCGTTTATCATCCGGCGCTACTTCAGGCTATTTATAGAACATGCTTGGCGGGCGACTTAGAGACCCCATGCGGGCGACCAGGTGCCCGCGGGCAACACGTTGGTGACCCCTGCTATAAAGCATGCAGAAGATCTTGACATTTGCTTTTAGAATTGACCTTGCTGTATATTATATTTTCAACTTTTGTAAAATCTGGATTACTGACATTAAAATTTGCTTATTCGTTCCTTCATATATTTAATAACTCTTAAATTCTCTCTTTTTTTTAAATAGTAAAACCCAGAAAGCCCTGGTCAGGAACAGAGAGGAAAGTCATAGAACACTTCTTCAAGAACAGCATTAAAGAAATGAAGGCTCCTGGAAAAGTGGACTGTGAAAAATGCTTAAATGAAATCAAGATTTTAAAGGATAATGGAAGAGATTGGAAAGCAGTTAAAAACTTTGTGCACAACAGAATAACTTCGATTAAGAGAAATTTGGTTCAACAGTATCGGGCTCTATATCCCTGAGAGCTTGCGATGTGGAGTATCAATGTTGAATGTCACAATACTGAGAGCTTATTAATATTTTGGAGATAAAAACCCTATTAGTACTAGCAGTAAACAGCTAAAAATGTCATTTAAGTCATTTTTGAAAGAACAAATATATTACACTTACCAGTCAAAGACTGATAAATTGTATATGATTCACATTTTATTATATTTTATATTGTATTATACTCCGAAATAAAAATGATTGAGCTCCAGAGTCTTTACAGTGTGTTTGTGATGCAAGAAATGAACCAAACACGTCGTTCTTCACAAGGAACGAATTCACGTTTTAATGTCCATTTCTGTAAACTTACATTTCTAATAATTTAAGTTATGTAAGCTTACACTGTAAAACATATGTTCCGTTATTAAACTATTAAAATCTACTATTTTATTAAACTTTTTGAATTTATATAGTAAGTGTCCAGCAGTATTTAGCATTAGAGTGAAATATCAATGCTAATTAATCAGACACTGTAATCAGGTCATACTGAATGTTTGAGTAAAGTTATGTTGTAAGAGTTTTGGCGTGTAAAAGACTGGTCTCTGTTAAATCTAAAGCTTCGTTCAGACTGTCAGCCCAAATCTGATTTTGTGCATATCCGGATGGAATCTGATTTCAATAACTGACTGTCCACACAGCATATCGCAACTGATCAAATCCGATTTGTGTGTCCATAAACGCTCTTTCGTTTTTACTGAATGTGCATTGGTTTCTATGGTAATGCAGTTGTGTTGTTATGCCTACGCTAAAAACAACAGTAACAGCAATACAGTTTGCAATACAGATGTCTTACCGTCGCGGTTGCGCTGTAGTGTTATATTCACTACACTATTGTCGGCAGCCATATCACCCTGCAGCCCAAGACTGGTCACCCACTGAAGCTAAGCAGGGTTGAGCTGGTCAGTACCTGGATGGGAGACCTCCTGGGTAAACTAGGTTGCTGTTGGAAGAGGTGTTAGTGAGGCCAGCAGGGGGTGCTCACCCTGGGTCCTAACGCCCCAGTATAGTGACGGGGACACTATA
>CM041800.1:45886476-45893976 GCA_023376895.1 Aspiorhynchus laticeps | reverse complement strand
ATTAAAGCAAAAGGAGCCCCTACCAAGTATTGAGTACATATACAGTAAATGAACATACTTCCCAGAAGGCCAACAATTCACTAAAAATGATTTTTTTTATTGGTCTTATGAAGTATTCTAATTTGTTGAGATAGTGAATTGGTGGGTTTGTGTTAAATGTGAGCCTAAATCATCACAATTAAAAGAACCAAAGACTTAAACTACTTCAGTCTGTGTGCATTGAATTTATTTAATACACGAGTTTCACAATTTGAGTTGAATTACTGAAATAAATGAACTTTTCCACGACATTCTAATTTATTGAGATGCACCTGTATACACTTTTTAACCACAAATGCTGGGCTTGCTCTAGCTCTGCAATTTGCATCTTCACACATTACGTAATCCTGTTGGAAAGGTCACGCACGGTTAGTTCTTTGTCTTCGCTAGCCGGGCATTTGTGGTTAAAAAGTGTATACACTTTTTTTTTCAGCCCCTTATTCCTCGGCTGGGATCGTGTAGAGTCCTTTGAAGCTGCATTTTGACGTTAAAATCGTTGGCCACCATTGAAGTCCACTATATGGAGAAAAATCCTGGAATATTTTCCTCAAAAAGCGTAATTTCTTTGCGACTGAAGAAAGAAAGACATGAACATCTTGGATGATGTGGGGGTGAGTAAATTGTCAGGATTTTTTTATTCTGAAAGTGGACTTATCCTTTAAAGCAATATATATATATATGTGTCCCTGGAGCACAAAAGCAGTCATAAGTAACACAGGTATATTTGTAGCAATAGACAACAATACATTGTATGGGTCAAAATTATCTATTTTTCTTTTATGCCAAAAATCATTAGGCAAGGCAAGGCAAGTTTATTTATATAGCACATTTCATACACAGTGGTAATTCAAAGTGCTTTACATAAAAGAAAGTGAAATAGTCATTCACAGCAATAAAAAAAGGAATTAAAAATAATAAAACAAGGAATTTTAAAATGATATAGAAATTGATTTAAAATGAAATTTAAAACAGTTAAATAGAATATGATTATACATAAAAAAAACAATGCAGTCAGTTCGGACGCTCATTCAACAAATGCACAGCTAAACAGATGAGTTTTGAGACTGGATTTAAATGTGTCTAATGTTTTAGCACATCTGATCTCTTCTGGAAGCTGGTTCCAGCTGCGGGCGGCATAATAGCTAAAAGCAGACTCCCCTTGTTTTGTGTGAACCCTTGGTATTTCTAACTGACTCGATCCTAATGATCTGAGTGGTCTGTTAGGTTTATATTCAGTGAGCATATCTGCAATGTATTTATGTCCTAGGCCATTGAGTGACTTATAAACGAGTAAAAGTACTTTAAAATCAATCCTAAATGTAACTGGAAGCCAGTGTAAGGACCTGAGGACTGGTGTGATATGCTCAGATGTTCTGGTTCTAGTCAGAATCCTGGCAGCAGCGTTCTGGATGAGCTGCAGCTGTCTAATGCTCTTCTTTGGAAGGAGACCATTACAATAATCCACCCTGCTGGTGATAAAGACATGAACACGTATCTCCAAGTCGTGACTGGAAACAAAACATCTAATTCTTGCAATGTTTTTGAGATGATAGTATGCTGATTTAGTTACTGCTTTGACATGACTACTAAAACTAAGGTCTGTCTCCAGAATCACCCCAAGATTTCTGACTTGATTTTTAGTTGTTTGACCCCTAGAGTCAAGGTATGCATTCACCTTGAGAACTTCATCTTTGTTTCCAAATGCAATGACTTCAGTTTTATCCTTGTTTAGCTGAAGAAAGTTTTAAACATTAGGATATTAATTAAAGATCATGTTCCATGAAGATATTTTGTAAATTTCCTACCGTAAATATATCAAAACTTAATTTTTGATTAGTAATATGCATTGCTAAGAACTTCATTTGAACAACTTTAAAGATGATTTTCTCAATATTTAGATTTTTTTTGCACCCTCAGATTCCAGATTTACAAATAGTTGTATCTCAGCCAAATATTGTCCTATCATAACAAACCATACATCAATGGAAAGATTATTTATTCAGTTTTCAGATGATGTATACATCTCAATTTTGAAAAATTGACACTTAAGAATGGTTTTGTGCTCCAGGGTCACACATATATATATATATATATATATATATATATATATTTTTTTTTTTTATCTTACTAGACAATTTTGCTTAAGTAAATGTATGTAGTTTTAGAAAACAAAAACACTGATGGAATGAGTGAAGAAACTCAGTTTTGATTGCTCTGTTGTTTGACGTCAGACGACATTACAGCATCAGACTATCAAATGCGTGAGATTTAAACAGCTGAGAAGAAAGGCAAACTCAGCGCGGCTTCATTAAACTCAGTAAACAGTAATGATGCAGAACCGTCACGCGTCCCAGCGGACAGATGAGGTCCTAAACGAGCCTCTGGGTTTAATGAGGCGCTCTGCTGCGGGACATTCAGACCGGATAGAGAGGATTCTGACAGAAATCAGGGGATGAGCTACTGTTTCTTCATTAGGCATGAACACAGTCTGCAGATCAAGTCATCGTTTCTAATGCAGTAATACACTGTAAAAAAAAAAGTTGAGCAAACTTAAAGGTTTAAGGCAACCAGCTTCAGCAGATTTTTGAGTTTTCTCAACTTTCTCAACTCAAAAAATCTGCAAAAAAATAAGTTGAAAAAACTCAAAAAAACTGCTAAAAAATAAGTTGAAAAAACAAAAAAAATCTGCTAAAAAATAAGTTGAGAAAACTCAAAAATCTGCAAAAAAATAAGTTGAGAAAACTCAAAAATCTGCTAAAAAATAAGTTGAAAAAACTCAAAAATCTGCTAAAAAATAAGTTGAGAAAACTCAAAAATCTGCTAAAAAATAAGTTGAAAAAACTCAAAAATCTGCTAAAAAATAAGTTGAAAAAAACTCAAAAAATCTGCAAAAAAATAGTTGAGAAAACTCAAAAATCTGCAAAAAAATAAGTTGAGAAAACTCAAAAATCTGCAAAAAAATAAGTTGAGAAAACTCAAAAATCTGCTAAAAAATAAGTTGAAAAAAACTCAAAAAATCTGCTAATAAATAGTTGAGAAAACTCAAAAATCTGCTAAAAAATAAATTGAGACAACTCAAAAATCTGCTAAAAAATAAGTTGAAAAAACTCAAAAATCTGCTAAAAAATAAGTTGAAAAAACTCAAAAAATCTGCTAATAAATAGTTGAGAAAACTCAAAAATCTGCTAAAAAATAAATTGAGACAACTCAAAAATCTGCTAAAAAATAAGTTGAGAAAACTCAAAAATCTGCTAAAAAATAAGTTGAAAAATCTCAAAAATCTGCTAAAAAATAAGTTGAAAAAAACTCAAAAAATCTGCAAAAAAATAGTTGAGAAAACTCAAAAATCTGCAAAAAAATAAGTTGAGAAAACTCAAAAATCTGCAAAAAAATAAGTTGAGAAAACTCAAAAATCTGCTAAAAAATAAGTTGAAAAAAACTCAAAAAATCTGCTAATAAATAGTTGAGAAAACTCAAAAATCTGCAAAAAAATAAGTTGAGAAAACTCAAAAATCTGCAAAAAAATAAGTTGAGAAAACTCAAAAATCTGCTAAAAAATAAGTTGAGAAAACTCAAAAATCTGCTAAAAAATAGTTGAGAAAACTCAAAAATCTGCAAAAAAATAAGTTAAAAAAAAATCAAAAATCTGCAAAAAAATAAGTTGAGAAAACAAAAAATCTGCTAAAAAATAAGTTGAGAAAACTCAAAAATCTGCAAAAAAATTGTTGAGAAAACTCAAAAATCTGCTAAAAAATAAGTTGAGAAAACTCAAAAATCTGCTGAAGCTGGTTGTCTTAAACTTTTACGTTTGCTCAGTTATTTTTTTGCAGTGTGGTTCACAGTTAGTTGTCGTCTCACCTGCAGCCAGAGGTTGAAGTTGTCTCTCCATTCTCCGTTGACGGTGCAGAGGAACGTAGCCGTCTGTCCGGCGTTCACTTCCACGCCTTTGATATGGAGAAAGTGCGGCGTGTTCACTGAAGAAACAGAGACGAGACGTTAATTCACACTGAAACATCTCAATCAATTCTCTACGCTAGAAAACTAGCCACTGGCTAAATTCGGCACAATGCATGAAATGTAAACATTTATGTTAAAATGGTCCCTTTTCAAAAAAAAAAAAAAAGATTGCATAAGACATTGAAATTTCATGTTTGAAGATTGTTTATTTAAATTGTACTTTTTTGATGCATTAATATTCAAATGTAATGAGTTTTACACTCAAAATATGTAATAATCTTCTCACTCTTATTATCAAGCTCTGCTCAGATTTGCCAAAAACTAACGTTTGCAATCTCAGATATTAATCTTATTCATGACTAAGAATTGTGTTCTTTATATATCTCTCTAACATCATAACGATTGTTGCATTAAAAACAAACTATGTCAAACAAAACATAATTTCCTTTATTAATATTTTTATTCAATATTTTTTTTATCTTGTTTTACAGTTACTATATCTATAAGTTAAAATATAATTACCTAAAATGCAAAACTGCATAAGGCATTAAAACTTATTTTCAGAGAATAATTCTTTTATTTTCTATTTATGTATGTATTTTTTTAAAAAAATTTACTTTTTTAAGCATAGATCTTACAAAATTCAGTGCAGTGTAGCCCTAAAACAAGAAAAAAATACTATATCAAACCAAACACTGTTCCCTTTATCAATATATTTTATATTAATTAATTAATTATGTTTTATATTTATATACCAATTATTTACCTAATAGAAAATGTATAATAATTGATAATTTATTCATATTTTATGAATATAAAATTATCCATAAGATTTTTATTTTATTTTATATTTTATATTATTTTATAATTTATTTTATATTTTATAATTTATTTTATAATTTATTTTATTTTATTTTATTTTATATTATTATTGTTATTTTTTTTTTTAAACATTTTTTTATTATTTATTATTATTATTATTTTTTATTATTATTATTTAAATTGCCTTTCTTTGGTACCTTTTCCCCTCTACAAAATTAGTAAAGGCTTCCACTAAAAGCAAGTATTTTGAAAACAAATCTTAGTTTCATTAAAACATCTCCCATATTCTCAGTGGTGTAGTGGAGGGTATACGCAGGCTTCTTTATCAGTCGGCGTTCCGTATACACTCTTCTAAATCCCCTCTGATGCGCGTCCAGCACTAGGCAAATCACAACAGTCCAGCATATGAGTAACTAATCCAATCGCATGTGAATAAATGCAAATATTCTCTAAAAACATCCAGTAAAGACAGTAATGCGGTCAGGAACGAGACGTAAACACTCTCATGCAGTGTATGTTTCTTTTATAGGATGTCGCTCTTGCGCAGAAAGTCCGAATCGGCCTCATAGAAGTACTAACTTACGAGTCACGACGTGCAAGAATCCAGCTATTGCTGTAGCCAAAGCTACCTAAGCTGAATAAAAAAGAATCGTGAAGACAGTAAACACATGATTGTGACAATATATGGCTTATGTGTGTTTTTCAAGTCATCTCCAGGTAATAAAAAAGCATCTGATTCTGAATAATGCAGTGCTAATTGATAGCATTTATTACACTTGGCAACTTTGCTTTTTTGTTTCAAATAGAGATCACAATTCTGAACAGACAACTAAACAAAATAGCATGTAGTTTACTAGAGGTTCTGACAAAATGTCAGTTGCAGCAGTCTATTTATATATTTATTTTAATTATTTATTGCAAAATCTGCACCTCTTCTGTGGATAATATTATTTTCATAATGACCCGTACTCAAGCAGCAGAAGTTAAGTGACTGTGCAAATATTACAATAGTGAACTAAATATGCAAGACTAGTTTACATCAGTGTTAATTTTGACAGCAAATTTTGATTTAGTTTTAGTCATAGTCTTTTGACTAAAATACCATTTAGTTTTAGTCATATTTTAGTCATTTTAATTGTTTTTAGTTTTAGTCTAGTTTTAGTCGACTAAATATCATAACATTTTAGTCAACTAAATCTACAGTAAATTTACTCGGCTAAAATCTAATGGGTTTAGTTACAGTGCATTTATTAAGTATTTCTCTAAAATATCCAAACTCATTATATAGGTTTGATATTAAGGTATTATCATGATAGACATCGATTTAACTGCAGTGACACACAACATGCCTTTATGTTAAAATTAAATAAAACCACTTCGCATAAAGAACAAGAACAAGGTCTTCTTTTTAATGAAATACCAATGGTTATATAGGATAATTATCCATTCTTTATACCAACTTGTTTACCATATTCTTCATTCTTTCAAGCAGACATATTTATTTCTATAAATAAATTGAAATGAACCTTTAGGGCTACTAAAGTTTTTCAGTCAAGAGCAATGAGTGATTTTCTGTCTTTCTTCTGTTGCTTGATTAACATCAATGACAGAGACAATAGCAACTTAATTAGACTACTATCCCTTTAAAACCGAACGCACAGCTGCAATGGATGCAATGTACTGATGCACGTTCTCCCTACTGTTTACGTTCACTTAAGACGTAATCGACTGTGTTTATGTGAATGCTCGTCAACACGGCATCATTTCATGTGTAATTCTCCGCTCACGCGACGCAAGAGAGTCTCTTCTGTGTGTGTATGCTTCAGTGTCTGTGCTCAGAATCCAGTTCTCTCTTGCGTCGTCAGATTTATCCATATGTCTGCTCTTCTCTTTCTCCCACATATTGATATTTTTGAACGTTTTATGAGACGTGCTGCAAGTGTATTATAGCTTATGTCCTGCCGGTTCATATGTATGCATCTAACCTCCTAACTACACACTGCAGAACTATGTTCTGATTGAATCTCTTTCCAAATCGTCCCTCCCTAACATTTTCGTCTCGTTTTTATTCGTTGACGAATATGTCAATAGATTTTCGTCATAGTTTTCGTCATTCAAAAAGAGTTTTCGTTCGTCATCGTCTCGTTGTCGTCGGTGAAAAAAATGTCGTTGACGACAATTATGACGAAAATTATTCGTCAATGAAATTAACACTGGTTTACATGTCACTGTTTGACACAGGTCGTTCATCCTTTGCCGGGCCTTTTTAAAAAAATAATTGGGGGCATAAATTAAGAGTATACCCACTTCTCCGGGCAGCACTACACCACTGCATATTCTCTTTAGTTCAACAAAACACACAGTGTCCAAAAACACCAAAAAGACTGACCAATAATCTCCAGTTTCAGATGAGATCTCAACTATATCTCAAATTATGCTCAGATCAGCAACATTTTCAGTCAAAAGTCAGAGATCTCATCATGAACTCAAATACTTGCTCTTCTTATACTCATTTTAATGTAAACACACAAACTGATTAATTTATTAGTCCAATGTAATTTTAACCACAATCTCTTCGACTGTGTGAGTATTTCAAGATATCAATATCACCCTCTCAACCTCGTTGTTTTTCAGAAATCATTATTGGTTCTCATTTAATCTGCGCTCAGCTAATAATATTCC
>CM041800.1:45843976-45881476 GCA_023376895.1 Aspiorhynchus laticeps | reverse complement strand
AGTAAATGATGACAGAATTTTCATTTTTGGGTGAACTATCCCTTTAAGACCCATTTTTCCTAAAAATTCTAGAACCAAATTTTGATTAAACATATTTCTGTCATCATTTACTCTCCCTCACGATGTTTAAAACTTGTATGACTTTCTTTCTTCTGTGGAACACAAGGTTTTCGAAACATGTTCATGCTGCTCTGTTCCATTTAATAATGTGAATGTATATCTTGACCAGTGTTGCCAAGTCTGTGGTTTATCCGCAGAATTGGGCTACTTTAACACGTGAAGTTATTAACGTAATTTCGGGAGGAGTACGCCCATCTAATCTTCCAATTAACATCCAAGCCTCTTACCACTTCCGTTGTTAGTTCGTTCGGCATCGCTACTCCTCCCTATCTCCTCCTTTTATGCATATTTATTTATTTATTAATTTATCTATCCTTCTGTCCATCTATCTATCTATCTTTCTGTCTATGGGGGGCTATCGGAGCTCGCTTAGAATGGTCTCTCTGAGCGCTCCATTGCAGACATCAAGCCAAATCTGTTTACCATTAATGCTAAGATTATATGGGCACACGAACTCGTGAATGTTACTGTGGGTTGTTTTTCCATGTCCACAGGTTGAAGCGACCCCAACAACGTGATATTTAGCCCCTGGAATGTGAATTTTTCTTGGGGAACCCTGCCAAAAAACGTGAATTTTATCACCCAGAACACGATTTTTACTCCTCGAAATGCAAATGGCATTGTTTTGAGTTGCAGTTGGGAGGGATTTGTTGTGAAAACCTGGCAACCCTGATCTTGACATCATATTTGAATATACAGATTTTTTTTTTAAATTCTCATGAATTCAAATATTTATCTGTTCATCACATAAACCAAACCTTAGATGACATGGAATGTGTATAGCAAAATCATATGGACTATTAAACAAAATGTATAATTCTGTTATCATTTACTCTCCCCAAAGTTATTTCAAACCCCTATGACTTTCTTTCTTTTGTCAAACACAAAATACATTATTTTGAAGAACGTTTTCTGTCCATACAATGACATCCAATGGGGTCCAATGTTGTTTGGACCTTAAATAAGCTGAAGTGTTCCACTAATAAAGTCATGCAGGTCTGGAACATCATGAGTGTGAGTAAATGATGCTAGAATGATCATTTTGACCATTGGTTTCAAACTCAATTCCTGGAGGGCCACAGCTCTGCACAGTTTAACTCCAACCCTAATCAAACACACCTGATCCAGCTAATCAAGGTCTCCAGGATCACAAGAAACTTCAAAGCAGGTGTGATTTGGAGCTGAACTCTGCAGAGCTGTGGCCCTCCAGGAATTGGTTTTGACTAATCTATCCATTTCAATGTTTCAGAGAGTTTGGCCTGACATGAGGGTGAGTATATGAAGTTCTTCCATTTTAAGGGACTGAACTGTGATTGAATGTGGATAAAAGTATATTTTAATTGACCAGCAGTCGCTGCCATCCCCAAACAAACATAAACAGAGAAGCTGATGTTTGGCTGTCCAATCAGAGTAGACAGAGGGACAGGATCCCCCTGGAGCACACGAGCACATGAGGAACGGGAATGAATGGCTTTTTCAGGAACTGGGTGCGGTTCTCCAGACCGACCATAATATCACACAGAACTGCCAACTCTCTCTCTCTCTCTCTCTCTCTCTCTCACACACACACACACACACACACACACACACACACACTGCAGCTGCTGCATCACTTTAACCCCGTCATTGCCATCAGCAGACTCTTACCGCTCTTACGGACCTGGACCAGACAGAGATGAGTCATGGTTTGATGAGATGAGATGAGTCATGAGATGAGACTAGATGAGAAGAGGTGAGATGAGAGGAGAGATCAGATGAGACAAGACGAATCAAGAGATGAGGTGATAGGAGATGAGATGATAGGAGATGAGCAGAGGTGAGACTAGAGGAGACAAGATAAAGTGGTATGACTAGATGAGAGCTGAGATGAGACAAGAACAGAGAATGAGAGAAGAGAAGAGAAGAGAAGAGAAGAGAAGAGAAGAGAAGAGAAGAGAAGAGAAGAGAAGAGAAGAGAAGAGAAGAGACAAGACGAGACGAGAAGAGACAAGTGATGATATAACACAAATGAGATGAGACTAATGGAGGGATAAGTTAATATAAGAAAAGACTAGATGAGAAGAGGTGAGATGAGAGGAGATGACAAGGTTTGATGAGATTAGATGTGTCAAGATATTCAATAGAAGACTAGATGAGAGCTGAGATGAGACAAGAGAATGAGAGGTGAGATGGGATGAGAGTAGATGAAATGAGATGATTGAAGATGAGATGAGACAAGAGTAGAGAATGAGACGAGACGAATGAAGATATTCAGAAGAAGACTAGATGAGAGCTGAGATGAGACAAGAGTAGAGAATGAGACGAGACGAATCAAGATATTCAGGAGAAGACTAGATGAGAGCTGATATGAGAGGAGATGACAAGGTTTGATGAGATTAGATGTGTCAAGATATTCAATAGAAGACTAGATGAGAGCTGAGATGAGAGGAGATGACAAGGTTTGATGAGATTAGATGTGTCAAGATATTCAATAGAAGACTAGATGAGAGCTGAGATGAGACAAGAGAATGAGAGGTGAGATGGGATGAGAGTAGATGAAATGAGATGATTGAAGATGAGATGAGACAAGAGTAGAGAATGAGACGAGACGAATGAAGATATTCAGAAGAAGACTAGATGAGAGCTGAGACGAGACAAGAGTAGAGAATGAGACGAGACGAATCAAGATATTCAAGAGAAGACTAGATGAGAGCTGAGATGAGACGAGTAGAGAATGAGACGAGACGAATCAAGATATTCAGGAGAAGACTAGATGAGAGCTGAGATGAGACAAGAGTAGAGAACGAGACGAGACGAATCAAGATATTCAAGAGAAGACTAGATGAGAGCTGAGATGAGACAAGAGAAGAGAACGAGACGAGACGAATCAAGATATTCAAGAGAAGACTAGATGAGAGCTGAGATGAGACAAGAGTAGAGAACGAGACGAGACGAATCAAGATATTCAAGAGAAGACTAGATGAGAGCTGAGATGAGACAAGAGAAGAGAACGAGACGAGACGAATCAAGATATTCAAGAGAAGACTAGATGAGAGCTGAGATGAGACAAGAGTAGAGAACGAGACGAGACGAATCAAGATATTCAAGAGAAGACTAGATGAGAGCTGAGATGAGACAAGAGTAGAGAACGAGACGAGACGAATCAAGATATTCAAGAGAAGACTAGATGAGAGCTGAGATGAGACAAGAGTAGAGAATGAGACGAGACGAATCAAGATATTCAAGAGAAGACTAGATGAGAGCTGAGATGAGACAAGAGTAGAGAACGAGACGAGACGAATCAAGATATTCAAGAGAAGACTAGATGAGAGCTGAGATGAGACAAGAGAAGAGAACGAGACGAGACGAATCAAGATATTCAAGAGAAGACTAGATGAGAGCTGAGATGAGACAAGAGTAGAGAACGAGACGAGACGAATCAAGATATTCAAGAGAAGACTAGATGAGAGCTGAGATGAGACAAGAGAAGAGAACGAGACGAGACGAATCAAGATATTCAAGAGAAGACTAGATGAGAGCTGAGATGAGACAAGAGTAGAGAACGAGACGAGACGAATCAAGATATTCAAGAGAAGACTAGATGAGAGCTGAGATGAGACAAGAGTAGAGAACGAGACGAGACGAATCAAGATATTCAAGAGAAGACTAGATGAGAGCTGAGATGAGACAAGAGTAGAGAACGAGACGAGACGAATCAAGATATTCAAGAGAAGACTAGATGAGAGCTGAGATGAGACAAGAGAAGAGAATGAGACGAGACGAATCAAGATATTCAAGAGAAGACTAGATGAGAGCTGAGATGAGACAAGAGTAGAGAATGAGACGAGACGAATCAAGATATTCAAGAGAAGACTAGATGAGAGCTGAGATGAGAAAAGAGTAGAGAATGAGACGAGACGAATCAAGATATTCAAGAGAAGACTAGATGAGAGCTGAGATGAGACAAGAGTAGAGAACGAGACGAGACGAATCAAGATATTCAGGAGAAGACTAGATGAGAGCTGAGATGAGAAAAGAGTAGAGAATGAGACGAGACGAATCAAGATATTCAAGAGAAGACTAGATGAGAGCTGAGATGAGACAAGAGTAGAGAACGAGACGAATCAAGATATTCAAGAGAAGACTAGATGAGAGCTGAGATGAGACAAGAGTAGAGAACGAGACGAGACGAATCAAGATATTCAGGAGAAGACTAGATGAGAGCTGAGATGAGACAAGAGTAGAGAAGGAGACGAGACGAATCAAGATATTCAAGAGAAGACTAGATGAGAGCTGAGATGAGACAAGAGTAGAGAAGGAGACGAGACGAATCAAGATATTCAAGAGAAGACTAGATGAGAGCTGAGATGAGACAAGAGTAGAGAATGAGACGAGACGAATCAAGATATTCAGGAGAAGACTAGATGAGAGCTGAGATGAGACAAGAGTAGAGAACGAGACGAATCAAGATATTCAAGAGAAGACTAGATGAGAGCTGAGATGAGACAAGAGTAGAGAACGAGACGAGACGAATCAAGATATTCAGGAGAAGACTAGATGAGAGCTGAGATGAGACAAGAGTAGAGAAGGAGACGAGACGAATCAAGATATTCAAGAGAAGACTAGATGAGAGCTGAGATGAGACAAGAGTAGAGAAGGAGACGAGACGAATCAAGATATTCAAGAGAAGACTAGATGAGAGCTGAGATGAGACAAGAGTAGAGAATGAGACGAGACGAATCAAGATATTCAAGAGAAGACTAGATGAGAGCTGAGATGAGACAAGAGAGGAGAACGAGACGAGACGAATCAAGATATTCAGGAGAAGACTAGATGAGAGCTGAGATGAGACAAGAGTAGAGAACGAGACGAGACGAATCAAGATATTCAAGAGAAGACTAGATGAGAGCTGAGATGAGACAAGAGTAGAGAACGAGACGAGACGAATCAAGATATTCAAGAGAAGACTAGATGAGAGCGGAGATGAGACAAGAGTAGAGAATGAGATGAGAAGAGAGATGAGCTTTGTCACACAGGTGAAAGCAGAGCTCAGATGAGTCTCATCATCTCAGTCTTGTCTCAGGAACAGACTGTGAAAGCTCAGGGTGGCGTTTGTGCTCTCATCCGTCTCTAACAATGTATATAATCTGTACTGTTTTAAATACTAGAAGCAAAGGCGACCGACTCTTTAAACATTAAAATAACAGCATCTTCTGTTTGACTCCAGTTTGACACACAGCGGCCCCCGCAAACACTCAGATGAAGCTTCGGTTTTTCCGAGCAAGTGTGTCGAGAAGCAAACAAACTTCTCATCGCACTAATGACATTACACTGGAATTATAATTAGCATCTCAGGACTGAAGACATTCGGTTGCACTTAAATCTGTAGAGCTGCTGTTTCCAGAGTTAAAGACGTTTACGAGGACGTCTGAACGGGACAAACGCATAAAAACGAAACGCCTGTCACAATCAATTAAAAGTTCTGATCGCTGACCTGATCGCACCAATTAGCACGACGGCTTCAACCGCGTCTTTCTAGTGAGAAAAACATCAAAATCAAGCCTGTAATTACAAAATAATGTCCAAAGCACCAGGTGGTTTCATTTTGACGATCACTTACGATACGGTGCAATTAAAGCGACCTGTAATTATCCCGACGTCGTTAATTAGATACACATTCGCTCTATTCTTATCACACAGAGCGATGCATGTGGAATCCTTTCAAGAGCCGTAATAACAGACGCTAGTTAGAGATCAAACATCATCCAGTCCAACTAATCGCGCAACATTTGAGATAAACGCAGACGGGATGGAAATATCTCTAAGAATAGTAAAGAAACACAGACGCCAGTAAAAGGGCGTCTCCTGCGGCCCGTTATACTCATCAATGTCAGATATGTGCATGTTTAACCGCTCCCAAAGCTGGAATGTGTGTGGGTGCGTCTTCCTGACAAATGTGCTGGATGTTTTCATGAACACCAGTGAAGGAACATATTTCAGTCTGCTGAGGTTAAAACCACAGATGGACAGTCTCCGTTTACCGCGGTACTCACTACACACTCGCCGTGTGTTATTCTGAGGGTTACGTGTGTGTGAAGGAAGAACTTCAGGTCAGATCAGGGTTGCATGGACTTGTTTAGCAGCTTTATTTCACGTATTAAATTGTTTTTATTTTGAACTTCAGCAGAGGAACGTTTGTAACTAGACCTTTTTTAACACATTAAACTTACATTATAATAAAAAAGCATGAAGCAAAGATTCACAAAAGTAATATGAATTGCATGGAAATATTAAAATAAACAGAGAGAGAAAAAAATATTTTATTATTTTATTTTTAATTGTATTATTATTTTAATAAAATTATTATTTTATTAATAAATTAATAAATAAAACCATACCCAACAAGTTCAATTTCCACTACAGTAGCCGATATGGCAAAAAAGGCAAATTACATTCTATTCATATAATAATAATAATTCATTACATTCATATAGCGCTTTTCTAGGCAGTCAAAGCGCTAGAAAAATATAGTGATATGCTAAATAATATAATTTATAATTTATATGCTTAATATAAATTGTAAACAATGAGGCTCATTTAAATATATTTCCAATTTCAAAAATATATTTACAGTAGTTTCAAAATGTATTTAAGGAGGGAAAAATACATCTCCAATCTTACAGCAGCCTACATTTAGGCTAAATTCATATAGAAATATATGGAAGACAAAATATATTTTAAATATATTTCAAGATATACAAAACTGGACTAACAAATTGGAATAAAATATACAGTATTTACACACAAAAAAATTTTGAACCACATTTTAGCAAATATACAGTATATTTGGCCATTTTTAAAATATGTATATAGTGCTCAACTGAGTTCAATAATAGTGTCAATATTGAAAAATCAATTAATTGTGAAACAAATTTAATTTCAGTCATTATTCAGATCAAGTTTTGTTCTCATCTGATCAGTCAAAATCAATAATATTACTGAATATTAGGTGTCTTTTAAAAGATGTGACCACTAAAGGTTTGAAACGCCATTAGAGTAAATTAATTTTAATTAATTTAATGCAATCAAAAGTTCAGTAAAGCATGAATAATGTGCCAGAAGCCAACAGAATCATGGATCTGGTTTATTAATATTCTCAAACTCCTCGAGACGTCATGATCATGTACGGCAGGTTCTGGCGCTGTTTCTCCTAATCAGGCCGGGTCTGGTCATCACCTCGCTCGCCCGCTCGTCAGCGCCGCTCTAATGGAGTAATTTACCCAAACACGCTTCTCCTGCGCCGGGTCACCGGGGCTCGTTCCACCAATTAACACGGGGCTCCGTCAGCGCCCATGAGAGCCGCTCGCTAATGACCAGCATGTGTGAAATCAGAGCCGTCGCTCTCTCTCTCTCTCTCTCTCTCTCTCTCTCTCTCTCTCTCTCTCTCTCTCTCTCTTCAGCACATGTGAAAATGAAGCGCTACAGGAGCAGAAAATGTGATTCTCTTTCTCTCTAACGGAAGGCCAGATTTTCATTATATTCACCTGAAATTGAGGGTCAGGTGAGAGAAAGACAGAAAATAACATCATCTGACCACACACACACACACACACGTTTGTTTCTGTGAATTGTGGGGACTTTCCATAGACTTCTATTACTTTTATACTGACCAAACGCTACTTTCTTTCCCCTAGCCATAAATAACCTTAAATTGACATTCCCAGAATTCCCTGCTTTACGTTTCAAATGATGTTTTTTAGTTTGTTCGATTTTTTTTTTTTTGTTGAATTTACTGTTTCTTCTTAGTTTTTTTTTCTTATCAGTTTTGTAGATTAGGGATGCATGTTACATCTAATGTTGTTAGGTTAATTGCAACATATAATCATTGCAGTTAATAGTGTTCACCGTCTGTTTGATTATGTGTAATTTGTAACTAACTGCATGATTCTTACTGTACATTTCTGCCATAGTCACCACTAATAACCTACTCCTAAATATAAATATACTCCTAAACAACCACAACTGCCGTTTTTTTTCTACTGTAAATTTTAAGTAATTTTTTACAGTAAAATTCTGGCAACCAAATCTGCCGTTTTTTTTCTACTGTAAATTTTATGGGATTTTTTACAGAAATTCTTGCAACCACAGCTCCCTTTTTTTTCTGCTGTAAATTTTACAGAATTTTTTACAGTAAAATTCTGGCAACCACAGCTGCCGTTTTTTCTACCATAAATGTTACGTAATTTTTTTTTACAGTAAAATTCTGGCAACCACAGCAGCCGGTTTTTAGCTTTTAGATTTTTTTGATTTTTTCTTTTTTAATTTTAGTTTTAGATTTTTTTTTACAGTGTATGTGTGCGTGAATCTGACCTGGTAGAAGTTGGGCCAGTATGTGCTGATGGCCAGCTCCACCTGGCTCCAGCTGCGTCCGGCCGGTCCAGACGTGTTCCACACAGGTAAACCCATGGGGCTGTTGTTCTCCTTGATGTAGACGTTCAGATGCCCAGGCCGTCCTCCTTCCCGTCCCGCCACGTAATACTGGAAAATGACGCAGTGCGTGTCGTTCTCCTTCAGCTGCGGCGTGAAGAGCAAAGCCTTCTGACCCGCGAACCGAGCCGTCGAGTTCACCATCATGAACGCCGAGCCTGTGGACCACAAACACAAAATCAGACCAAAACAGAGTCATTCTCTGCACTTCTGCACTTGATTATCAGTCGAGTGAGTTACTGTGAATGAAATGCTGTGTTCTGAACTGCATGATATTTTACTGTACATTTCTGCCATATGGACGTCAGCTTGACAGAGTCACCACTGACCAACTTTAATTTCCGGTAAAGCTGAATTGTATCGTGAAAAGCGCTATACAAATAAACTTGAATTATTGAATTATTTCATAAATATATGTATAAATATAAATATATGTATTTTTAATTTTACAATAAAAATGTTAAAATAGTAATAATTCTTCTTTTGTTTGTTTTTATTTAAATACTACTACTACTACTAATAATAATAATAATTAACATGTTATAATTATTTTATAATTTATAATATTTCTTATTTTATTTATTTTTATTCAAACAACAACAATAATAATATTTAGCATGTAGTAATTATTTTATAATTTAATTATAATATTTCTTATTTTGTTTATTTTTATATTTTATATTTTCACTTTAATTTTAGTTAAAGTTTTACTAATTTTGTTGTGTGTTTTTGTGCTTTTTTAAAATATATATATATATATATTAGTTTTTATTATTTTAAGTTATTTTAGTACATTTACTACAAGTTGAAATAAGAAAATGTTGCCTTGGGAACTAGCTGAAAATAAGTTTAAGATTTTATATTAGAAATTACAAAAAATATAATAATAATAACAGCAACAACAACAACAATAATAATAATAATAATAATTTTATTTTAGAAATTACAAACACATAATAATAATAATTTTATTTTAGAAATAAAAAAAGATAATAAAAAAAAATATTATTTTATTTTAGAAATTACAAACAAATATAATAATAATAATAATAATTTTATTTTAGAAAAAAAAGATAAAAAAAATATAATTATTTTATTTTAGAAATTACAAACAAATATAATAATAATAATTTTATTTTAGAAATAAATAAAGATAATAAAAAATATATACAGTATATATATATTTTATTTTAGAAATTACAAACAAATATAATAATAATAATTTTATTTTAGAAATAAAAAAGATAATTAAATAATAATAATAATAATAATTAAATTTTTTAAATCACAAAATTATATAATAATAGTTTTTAAATCTTTAAATCACAAATTTTAATCAGAAAAAAAAAATCCCAATCAGAGCCTTTTTCTCTCAAAAGCAGCAGATGTGTGGTTTTGTGGCGTCTGAACACGGGTCACGCGTGTGTCGTGTTCAGATCCGTGATGACGAGAGCAGATGAGTGAGTCTCGCCGTCACACGGCTGTGTTTATCAAACATATGGAATACATTAATGTGTTTATCAACACGTTCAAATCAGCACAGTGACGATAATTGATTAAAAAGGAGCCACTTCATTAAGAAAGCAGCTTAATTCATCTTAATTAGCATTGCTAATTAATCTATATCTGTTTCAGTCAGGCTGCTGCCAAATTACACACACACTTACACACACACACACTCACTCTCTCTCACACACACTTACACACACACACACACTCACTCTCACACACACTCACACACACACTTACAAACAAACACACACACACACACACACACACACACACACTTACAAACACACACACACACACACACTCACACACACACACAGACACACACACACTCACATAATTTCTAGCCAATTAAAATTAGTAGAGCTGAGCACAGGAAGACAAAAGCTGAAACAAATCCAGCATTAAGACGTTTTAATGTCTCAAATATGAGTCCATAATCCATAATAACTCTTCCTCAGTGAAAAAGTGCATCTGCTGTTGTCTCTCGCATCAAAATCCAGCCACATATTAGTTTAGAGCTGTTTTGTCTTGTAAACGCTGCTTGATCTGATGCAGATTTCTCTCCTGATTCAGACCAGAACACTTTTTCACTGGAGAAAGAGTTATTATGGATTATGGACTCAATGATATTTGAGGTAAAAACATCTTAATGCTGAATTTGTTTCATCTTTTGTCTTCTCCAGATGTTAACTGATGGACTGGAGTGGTGTGGATTATTGTGATGTTTTTATCAGACTCTCATTCTGACGGCACCCATTCACTGCAGAGCATCCATTGCTGAGACACTGATGCAGAGACACACTTCTACAAACCCGATGAAGAAACAAACTCATCCTGATCTGTGATAAACTGTTGACTGATCTATTCCTTTAATAATCTATAGAAACATCACACGTTCAGCTACTTCTGAACAGCATTATTAAATAAAAAATAAGATCTTTTAATGAAATAAGAGCACTTCATATATTTACTCTCTCTCTTGAATTAGCTCTGAATGAAGCTGTGATTTAAAGTCGTGTTAATCAGTGTAGAGTCTCAGCGCTCCGTCCATCAGTTCTGCCTAACGAGCTCTTCCTGTCTGTGGAATAATTAGCCAGGACTGTAACGAGTGTGTTTGTAGAGCTCCACGTCGTCTTCTTCACAATAGTGTGTTCAGCCCAATTAGTGCTGCGTCTGATGAAGGCCAGCGGTTTATTAGCACCTCAACAAGCTCAGCGTCTGATTGGACGAGAGACACGAGTCTGCACTAATGACCCTAACGACCCGCTGCAATACGGTCTCATTCGTTAACATCTGTTAATGCATTAGTTACCGTTAACTATGAGCAATATGTGTTTCACATTAATTAACCCTGGTTACATGTTATTTTATTACATTTGAGATATATACTATTTAATTTTTTTAATTAATATTTTGAAAGTGTTGTTGTGTTTTTGTCATTTTTAGTTTTAGTTTATATACCTTACCATATACAGTACGAATTTACAGTAATTTTACTGTAAAGTACTGTCAAATTTGTTTATTTGTTTATTTTATTTCTGCAAGTAAAAACCACAAATTAACTTATTTTAGCTAATTAATTAATTTTACTGTAGCATTTTATTGTAAAAGTTACAAACACGTTTTGGCAACATTTTACAGTAAGGTTTAATTTGTGAGTTAAATACATTAGTTAATATATGAACTAGTAATAAACAACACTTATAGTTAATGTTTAATTTCAACAAAACTTCTTTCAAAATTTACTAATGTTTTTTTAATTAAAAAAATAATAAAATTACAACTTTTGTATTTAAATTAAATATTTGTAGTAAAACAATAAAAAATTAAAGGAATAAAAATAATAATACATTTTAGTTAATGCACTGTCAACAAGAAATTAAATATTTTTGTTACCTAACATTAACAAAGATTAATGTGATGTAAAAAATAAATAAATAAATAAAATAAATAAATGATGGTTTGTAAATAATGTAAAAAAAAGGTTAAATGGTAGAAAGATTAGATAGATAGATAGATAGATAGATAGATAGATAGATAGATAGATAGATAGATAGATAGATAGATAGATAGATAGATAGATAGATGATAGATAGATAGATAGATAGATATAGATATAAGATAGATAGATAAATAGATATAGATATAAGATAGATAGATAGATAGATATAGATATAAGATAGATAGATAGATAGATAGATAGATAGAGATATAAGATAGATAGATAGATAGATATAGATATAAGATAGATAGATAGATATAGATATAAGATAGATAGATAGATAGATAGATAGATAGAGATATAAGATAGATAGATAGATAGATATAGATATAAGATAGATAGATAGATGATAGATGATAGATAAATAGATAGATAGATATAGATATAGATATAAGATAGATAGATAGATAGATAGATAGAAAGATTAGATAGATAGATAGATAGATAGATAGAGATATAAGATAGATAGATAGATAGATATAGATATAAGATAGATAGATAGATAGATAGATAGATAGATAGATAGATAGAGATATAAGATAGATAGATAGATAGATAGATATAGATATAAGATAGATAGATAGATGATAGATGATAGATAAATAGATAGATAGATATAGATATAGATATAAGATAGATAGATAGATAGATAGATAGATAGATAGATAGATAGATGATAGATAAATAGATAGATAGATAGATAGATAGATAGATAGATAGATATAGATATAAGATAGATAGATATAGATATAAGATAGATAGATAGATATAGATATAAGATAGATAGATAGATAGATAGATAGATAGATAGATAGATAGAGATATAAGATAGATAGATAGATAGATAGATGATAGATGATAGATAAATAGATATAGATATAAGATAGATAGATAGATAGATAGATAGATAGATAGATAGATAGATAGATAGATAGATATAGATATAAGATAGATAGATAGATAGATGATAGATAAATAGATAGATAGATATAGATATAGATATAAGATAGATAGATAGATAGATAGATAGATAGATAGATAGATAGATAGATAGATAGATAGATAGATAGAGATATAAGATAGATAGATAGATAGATAGATTGATTGATAGATATAGATATAGATATAGATATAAGATAGATAGATAGATTATAGATGATAGATAAATTGATAGATAGATATAGATATAAGATAGATAGATAGATAGATAGATAGATAGATAGATAGATAGATAGATAGATAGATAGATATAGATATAAGATACATAGATATAAGATAGATAGATAGATAGATAGATAGATAGATATAGATATAAGATAGATAGATAGATAGATAGATAGAGATATAAGATAGATAGATAGATAGATATAGATATAGATATAGATATAGATATAGATATAGATATTAGATAGATAGATAGATATAAGATAGATAGATAGATAAGATAGATGATAGATATAAGATAGATAGATAGATAGATAGATAGATAGATAGATAGATAGATAGATAGATAGATAGATAGATAGATAGATAGATATAGATATAAGATAGATAGATATAGATATAGATATAGATATTAGATAGATAGATAGATAGATAGATAGATAGAGAGAGAGATAAAATAGATAGATAGAGAGAGAGAGAGAGAGATTAGATGGATAGATAGATAGATAGATAGATAGATAGATAAGATAGATAGATAGATAGATAGATAGATATAGATATAAGATAGATAGATATAGATATAAGATAGATAGATAGATAGATAGATAGATAGATAGATAGATAAGATAGATAGATAGATAGAGAGAGAGATTAGATAGATAGATATAGATATAAGATAGATAGATAGATAATATATTCACTAATGTTAACAGACCTTATTGTAAAATATTACTACATTTTACCATATTAACAAACAACATATTTTACAACAACAAATAATTAAATAATATGCCTTTCAATAATTTGTTTTATTGTGTTAGTCAGCAGTTTTTTTACCTAATCACAATAACCCAACTGCAGATTGAATGAGATTAACTGGAAAGTACAATAAAAAAAAAACATGATTTTTGTAAATAGTTAAAACGGAGTTATCTGTTATATGAACTCTTCATATATCCATCTATTCATGAGTCCTGAACTCTTCTCGTAGTTGAATCTGAGCTGGTCACACAAACGAGCGTGACGATCTGCTGCTGTAAAACACCTCTGAAGGTGAAAGCATTACCTGCAGAGGCTTCATCTGATGCTTCATTAGAGCATGCTGGGATAGCGGCAGCTCGTCACACTAACGGCTGAGCTAATTAAACACAGTCCGGACACGCCACATTATTATAAGAGACGTGTGTTCCCATGTGTGAGAGATTTCTAATAATCAGAGACATCTGAATACAGTGCAGCCTGAAATAACGACACAGATCGTTAACGAGATCAGTCGTGATTCAATTAAAGCCTCGAATGGATAATTTTATCAAACCAAACCAATCAAACATTCTAATGAGCTCGCTTGTGCAAAATAATACTAAAATAATACTCAAACAACACAATACATTGAAAATTGCAAGAATACAGTACAGTTATGATAATCAGATAATACTTTAAAACACATTAATTGTACCGTAGTATTGTACACATCTAAAAATACAAAGAATTTTAATGGTATGATATTGAAAAAATAAAATAGTATTAATACTGTGCATAGCTATAAATACAAAAAAATAAACATAAATAAATAAATAAAAATAAATAAAATATTTTGCATATTGTTTTATATAAATAGCATTTTTAATAAATGTTTAGTTTAATAAATAAATATTTAGATTTTATTTAGTAAATTAATGGTGCATATCCAAATAAATAAATAACTGTTAATGCAAATAATTGTTTTATAAATAATGTTTCAATAAATATGCATGCTCAAATAAATATAAAAAAATATTTTATTTATTTTAAATAACAATTTAGTTTAATAAATATATTGATTATTATTTCATTTAGTAAATTAATGTTGCATATCCAAATAAATAAATAACTGTTAATGCAAATAAATAAAAAAATGTCCAAATAAATATAAAAAATACATTTTTTATTTATTTTAAATAAATATTTAGTTTAATAAATATATTGTTTATTATTTCATTTAGTAAATTAATGTTGCATATCCAAATAACTAACTAATTTCTGAATAAATAAACATTTTGTTTAATAAATATTAACCAAATACATTTTATTTATTTTTATTTTTAAGTGACTTGAAGCATTGTTTCCCAAACTAGATGTCATCAAAGTTGATTAAAAAAATATATAATTAAATCATTATTTAAAATGTACATAATTTGAATTTTTTATTTTTTTTTATTTAAAAAAACATACATAAATAAAAATAAAAACAACCAAATAAAACACTTATTATTATTTTTATTTTTTTAAAGAGGAAGTATTTCAGATCAATTTTAAATTAAAATCAGCTATTTTAAATCTGAACAATATTTCACTGTTTTACTGTATATTTAAACTAATAAATGCAGCCGTGGTAAGCAGAAGAAACAGTAGTGTATAGATTTATTTTTTCAGGGCAACAATAACGTTTATGAATCCCTGATTTAAAGTGAACTGAATCAGCATACAGGTGTAGATGTGATTAATCTGAGCTGGATAATTATCAGAAATCATCAAAGTCCACAGGCTTTTACATTCACTGGGCCGCGAGCGACGGCTGTAATTTCCAGTAATGACTGGCGCTCATTATTCTGTTCACACTCGGGTCCTGAACCCTGTGAAAATCATTATGTGGCAGGAACGGGAAGGCTCTTTAAACTCAAACCCTCCAGGTCTCATTTGCTAATAAAACCCGGCGAGGTCAAAGCCCGGCGGCGCCTCTCAAATGTCAATGTAGACAAGCCTATTCTCACATTGTGCCACCAATCAAAAACGCTCTCGCTGTGAGAGTCCGCCGGAAAAAACCTGCAAGAAAAGAGCAGGAGAAATAACAGCGAATGAGCTCCGACAATGAGGACGGAAAAACTTCATTCCATCTGTCTGTCTGGCAAATGAAAGCTGAAGAACTTTCTTTAAATCTGAGGAAACTCTTTTCTGTCTGTCGGCTAATTGGCTTCATGACGCGATCAGCCCACGCGCTGTAATGACATTATCCACCGTAAAGTCACCATGAAGCTCCACCTGAACGCTGGTAATTAATTCAGAGTCATGTGATGAGTTCAATAACAACACAAAATCATTTCAGAGGTGGATTGGGTTATTATATCTAGCTGAAAGGTTATGGGGACAGATTTGATTTTTCTAGAATTACAGTAAGACCAAAAACATGAGTTATGATGTTATTAAATATTATATATAGACACGGATTAGTAATAAGTACGTTTTTAAATGCTTTGAAAGAAGGTTTTTCTAAGGCTGCATTTTTTTGTTCAAAAATACAGTAAAAAATCTGATATATTATTATCATTTAATATTACAATTTTCTATGTGAATATCTATTAAACTGTAATTTATTTCTGTGATCAAAGCTGTATTTTCAGCATCATTACTGCAGTCTTCAGTGTCACATGATCTTTAGAAATCATAATAATATGCTGATTTTCATATTTGAATAGAAACATGTTAATTTTCAATTATTTATATTTAAAATGTATATTAAATGCATTTATTTATAATTTATATTATTTGAAATGTATATAAATTTAAATTGACTTTTTAGTTTTTTAATTTAAAATACATTTTTAATTTCCTTAATTGCCTTATTAAAATACTATTTTCATTTCAATTTCATACAAATAATAAAAAAATATTTAATTTGAATCGAAATTCAAATATTATATAAAAAATTAAAAAGGCCCAGCAGTGGCTCTCAAATACATGAATTTAAATATCATATGAATAATTAAAAAATATTTATTTCAAATTAAAAATGTATATTTCAAGTTTAAAAAAATAATAATTTCCTTATTTAAAATTTCAGATTATTATTTATGTTGAAAACAGTTGTGCTGCACAATATTTTTGTGGAAACAGTGATACACTTTATTTTTCAGGATTCACAGATGAATAGAAAGTTCAAAAGAACAGCATTTAATTGAAATAGAAATATTTTACAGTATAAATGTAATCAGAAATGTTTCTTGAGCAGCAAATCAGCATATTATTATGATTTCTGAAGATCATGTGACACTGAAGACTGCAGTAATGATGCTGAAAATACAGCTTTGATCACAGAAATAAATTACAGTTTAACACATATTCACATAGAAACAGATATTTTAAATTCTAATAATATTTCACAATTTTTACTGTATTTTTGATCAAATAAATGCAGCTTCGGTGAGCAGGAGAATCTTACCAACCACAAACTTTTAGATGACACTCTCCAAAAAACAGACTTTATTTTAGTTAAGCGTTTTCTCCGAGAGGTGTTTATGGTCCGACTGAAGCAGAAGGACACTCTCTTCTGTCCTATAATCATATAACGGCTGGTTTCTGTCCCGTGTGACTTTCTCTCGGCACAAACACTCTGTAATTAGTGTGTTGTGGCCTGATGCTAATGGCTGGATTCCTGCGGGACGTCATCTTCCGCCGATGTGACTGAAGTTCTGATTTAATTCCTGCCGTCCTTCGCTCTTCATGACAGAAGAAACGTCTCTGCGCTCGACCCAACAACAACAACAGGAGGGATGCTTTCCATCTGCGCTCTTACCGCACACACAACTCTTCATTCAGTTAATGAGGCTGTGAAAACAATTAACATCCCAGATCAGACTTCATTAGGAAAACATACGCATTTCACCGCTTTTGATCTTGAGAGACGAATATTCTGGATCTGCAGAAACGCAATCAAATCAGGTTTGTAAATGGAGCAGAGTAACTTCAGGGTCAGAAGATGATGTTTATATGAGATAAACATCCTAAAACGCTGGAAACACGCGTCTCAGATACGCTCTGGTGGTTTTAGACGCTGTTTGAATCATTGAGAGGATCCTTCACAGTATTGAGAGACTGATTCCTGCTTCAGACGACGAGCTCCTGCAAGATTCACAACTGGAGGATCAGCTGCTTTTAATTCATGAAGCTTGAACTAGAATTTCAATTCAAAGAAATTCAACAGTTTGACAGTTTATAAATCTACTGTGTGTGTGTGTGTGTGTGTGTGTGTGTGTGTGTGTGTGTGTGTGAGAGTGTTTGTGAGTGTGTGTGTGTGTGTGGCCGCTGACACAAGTCAATTCCGCTGGAGGAAACACGCCATGCTCGGCAGCTCATTTCACCTCCTCTAGAATCACTTGTGTATGACACACACGCACACACACACTCACACACACACACACACACACACACACACACACACACACACACACACAGAGAGAGAGAGAGAGAGACACACACACACAGAGAGAGAGAGAGACACACACACACACACACACACACACACAGAGAGAGAGACACTCACACTCACACACACACACACACACACACAGAGAGAGAGACACACACACACACACACAGAGAGAGAGAGACACTCACACACACACACACACACACACACACACACACACACACACACACACACAGAGAGAGACACTCACACACACACACACACACACACACACACACACACACACAGAGAGAGAGAGACACTCACTCACACACACACACACACACACAGAGAGAGACACTCACACACACACACACACACACACACACACAGAGAGAGACACACACACACACAGAGAGAGAGAGACACTCACACTCACACACACACACACACACACACACACACACACACAGAGAGAGACACTCACACACACACACACACACAGAGAGAGAGACACTCACACACACACACACACAGAGAGAGACACTCACACACACACACACACACACAGAGAGAGAGAGACACTCACGCACACACACACACACACACACAGAGAGAGAGACACTCACACACACACACACACACAGAGAGAGAGACACACACACACACACACACACACACACACATCAATATTCTTCAGTCGAGTCGCATTTATTTCTCCAGCGCTTCATACACTACAGATTGATTTAAAGCAGCTTTACGGTAATAAACAGGAAAATATTGTAGAAAATAGTGTCAATATTGCAAAATTCAGCAATTATGAACACTTCAGCTGTAAATCAGCTCTACAGAAGACAATAGAGTCATTATTCAGATCAGCTCAGTTCAAAATCATAGTTTATCATTAACTTAACTGGCTTATCATAGTTAACCAAAACTAAAATTAATTTAAAAAAATAAAATAATTAATAAATTAAAAAATATATATAAATTAAAAAATATATAATACTAATAATAAATTAAAAAATAATAATAAACAAATAAACAAATAATTAAATAAATAAATAAATTTCTTTTAAGCTAGTTTTCAAGGAAAAAATTCTCATTTCATATATTATTTTTACCTTTTAGTTTTAGTATATTCTAGTAAATTTAGTATATATATATATATATATATATATATATATATATATATATATATATATATATATATATAGAAAGAGCAACAAACAAAAACTACTAAAATGACAAATATAATACTAATAATAGAAAATATAAAAATAAAAACTCATTCTAAATATTAATAAAAACTATAATAGTATGTCAGTGATACTAAAACATGGTGTCAGTGCAGTTAAATCAATAATATTACTGTCTTTTTAACCCCTTTCAGCTTTTTAATGATTTTATACCTCGATATTTAAGTAAATACTGTGAATTTGTTTAATGAAAAATACTAGATTAAAAACAATAAAAAAAATAATAATGGCCACTAAACTTTAACATTAACTCAATAAATAATGAGATTAATTCATATTAATTTATGTGCGTCAGACAAACATGCGTCCAGGAACATGAATTATTAATGTGAATGGAGCTGATCCTGATTTCATGTTGAATTTAGGTTTAAAGTGAATCGTGAAGCTGATCTAAAACTCAATGGCCAAAAAAAAGCATATTAAATGAAAAGAAAATATGTACACTGCAAAAAAAGAAACTAAAACTAAAACCATAAAAAAGTTACTTGAAATAATAAAATAAAATAAAATAAAATAAAATAAAATAATTAAACAAAAATAAAATAGTTTTCATGGCAACATTTCTCATTTTAATAAATTTACTAAAATAAAACAAATAAAAAATAATAATTATAATAATTATTAATTTTTATTTATTTATTTATTTATTTATTTATTTATTTATTTATTTATTTATTTATTTATTATTTTATTTTATTTTATTTTTTATTTTATTTTATTTTTTATTTATTTTATTATATATACATATATATATATATAAGAACAACAAACAAAAACTAGTGAAATGACAAATAAAATAGTAATAATAATAATTCATATTATTATTATAATAATAAAATTACTAAAACTTTAACAGCACTTTGAAAAATCAAGATGAATTTACTTTAAAGGTAAATGACTTAAGATATTATGTCTTGTTTTCTGAAAAAAAATAAAAATGTAGTTATTTTTTGCTTAAAACAAGCATAAATATCTGCTAATGGGGCAAGAAAAATAATCTTGTTTACCCTTTGAATTAAGATGATTTTTCTTGCCCCATTAGCAGATATTTATGCATGTTTTAACCAAAAACTAACAAAATTTTGATGAGTTCCTTAAGAAAACAAGACTTAATATCTTAATCAATTTTGCTTGTCAAGTAACTGCATCTTGATTCAACAATGTTAAACAAAATACTAAGTAAGAAAATCATTTTTTGCAGTGTATGAAATATTCAATACATTGGCCAGCACTGTTAGGCTAAATCACACACAAACAAGCAAGCACTGGATTACGCGTCATATTTAAGAGCAAAACAATATGCATTAATTCTGCATTCGTCTGATTCCTGAGGTGCTGTCAGTCCCAGAGTCCTCGTCTCAAATCAAATGAGAGGCGATCAATGCAACATTAAAGAGAGAGAGAGACGGGAAAAGCATCCTAATGACTTCCAATACGCCACCGCTAGAGGAAAAACGCTTTAATTAAAATAGATTTGCCTGTTTTGATATAAAAATTCATTCCCAGAGCTTCTGTCTTTGCTCCATTAGCTGATATCGAGCGCCAGTCGCTTTTACCGTAATGCGAGCGATAACCGGCCGGTTACTGGTTCCTCGGAGGACCGAGGGCTGATTCTGCTGGTTTTATTCTCTAATAAAGTGTGTTAGTGATCGCACAGCATCTCAAACCATTATTCCCTCCTTAGAGACTTCAAACAATCCTCCATAAAGAGCTCAAACCAGCACAAGCAGCACATGAAGTCATGCAATCAAAACTCAATCATATCACTACAAACAATGATCTTCTTCTTAGTATTTCTGTCTTGTTTTATAGTATAAACATCTAAACATTCTTCAATCAAGATGCATTTACTTGACAGGTAAAATGGATCAAAAAAGGATCAAAATGTTGTTAGTTTTTGCTTAAAACGAGCTAAAATATCTGGCAATGGGGTAAGAGAAATAATCGTGTTTATGCTTTGAATTAAGATTAATTTTCTTACTCCATTGGCATATATTTTAGCTCGTTTTAAGCAAAAAATAACAAAATTTTGATAATTTCTTTTTGGAAAACAAGACTTAAAATCTTAACCCATTTTACCTGTCAAGTAAATGCATCTTAAGTTAAGTTAAGTTAAGTTAAAAGTTAAGTTAAGTTATTAATCCCACAAGGGGCAATTAAAGTACACTATAAAAAATAAGTGTAATTTTAACTGTAAAATTGTGTAAAAACGTACTATATACAGGGAAAAACTATAAAAGATCTAACCACACATTTCATGCAATTTTACAGTAAAATGCTGTTAATTGTACAGTTTTTAGAAAAAATAACAAATCAATGTATAATTTACAGTCAAAAACTATAAACTGATATTCCCAGAATCCCCTGCGTGACACTCCACGTTTGAAAGTATTTTGTTTAAATAATCATGTTTTTTAATAGTTTTTGTTATCAGTTATGTGCATTTGGGCTTTATGTTACATCTTCTGTTGTTTAATGACGTTTATTGTATTATTTAAGTATCATGTGTGTTATTATGATGTGTTTAGTGTTTGCATGAATGACTCTTCTATATATTAATATATACTTCTGCTTCTATATATTAGTATATACTTCTGCTTCTATATATTAGTATATTCTTCTGCTTCTATATATTAGTATATACTTCTGCTTCTATATATTAGTATATACTTCTGCTTCTATATATTAGTATATACTTCTGCTTCTATATATTAATATATACTTCTGCTTCTATATATTAATATATACTTCTGCTTCTATATATTAGTATATACTTCTGCTTCTATATATTAATATATACTTCTGCTTCTATATATTAGTATATGCTTCTGCTTCTATATATTAGTATATACTTCTGCTTCTATATATTAGTATATGCTTCTGCTTCTATATATTAGTATATACTTCTGCTTCTATATATTAGTATATACTTCTGCTTCTATATATTAGTATATACTTCTGCTTCTATATATTAATATATACTTCTGCTTCTATATATTAGTATATGCTTCTGCTTCTATATATTAGTATATGCTTCTGCTTCTATATATTAGTATATGCTTCTGCTTCTATATATTAATATATGCTTCTGCTTCTATATATTAGTATATGCTTCTGCTTCTATATATTAGTATATACTTCTGCTTCTATATATTAGTATATGCTTCTGCTTCTATATATTAATATATGCTTCTGCTTCTATATATTAGTATATGCTTCTGCTTCTATATATTAATATATACTTCTGCTTCTATATATTAGTATATGCTTCTGCTTCTATATATTAGTATATGCTTCTGCTTCTATATATTAATATATACTTCTGCTTCTATATATTAGTATATGCTTCTGCTTCTATATATTAGTATATGCTTCTGCTTCTATATATTAGTATATGCTTCTGCTTCTATATATTAATATATGCTTCTGCTTCTATATATTAGTATATACTTCTGCTTCTATATATTAATATATACTTCTGCTTCTATATATTAGTATATGCTTCTGCTTCTATATATTAGTATATACTTCTGCTTCTATATATTAGTATATGCTTCTGCTTCTATATATTAATATATGCTTCTGCTTCTATATATTAGTATATGCTTCTGCTTCTATATATTAATATATACTTCTGCTTCTATATATTAGTATATGCTTCTGCTTCTATATATTAGTATATGCTTCTGCTTCTATATATTAATATATACTTCTGCTTCTATATATTAGTATATGCTTCTGCTTCTATATATTAATATATACTTCTGCTTCTATATATTAGTATATGCTTCTGCTTCTATATATTAGTATATACTTCTGCTTCTATATATTAATATATACTTCTGCTTCTATATATTAATATATACTTCTGCTTCTATATATTAGTATATACTTCTTTTTCTTAGTATATACTTCTGCTTCTATATATTAGTATATACTTCTGCTTCTATATATTAATATATACTTCTGCTTCTATATATTAATATATACTTATGCTTCTATATATTAGTATATACTTCTGCTTCTTAGTATATACTTCTGCTTCTATATATTAATATATACTTCTGCTTCTATATATTAATATATACTTCTGCTTCTATATATTAATATATACTTCTGCTTCTATATATTAGTATATGCTTCTGCTTCTATATATTAATATATACTTCTGCTTCTATATATTAATATATACTTCTGCTTCTATATATTAGTATATACTTCTGCTTCTATATATTAATATATACTTCTGCTTGTGGCGAAGCTACTTGTGGTGATCTTTGATTCTTCTCTTTTATCATCTGCATTATTATGATGTTGTCAGTATATTAAAGGTACAAAACAGATTTTAATCGCAGTGTGTGTTGAATTTACTGGTTTATATTCAGATTTCCTTGTTTGTAAATTACAGATTTATACTGTAAATTTTACAGTTTTTCTGTATTTTTTTACAAAATTATTCTGGCAACCACAGCTGCCGAAATCATTTTGTAAAAACTACAGATTTTTCTGTACAGTGTTAGTAGCATCATATAACAAACTTAATACAAGCATAATATATCACATAGACAATACAAAAAAATTAAATAAGTGAAGACATAGCCCAACATGATTCATAATATATTCCGTACCTAATCAATACAATTTTTAAATTAAGATTCCAAAAAAAAATAAGCCTTACTAATTTTTTTTAATTAAAGCCTTGCTAAGTAATAATAATAAAAAAATTGCAGTACATGAGCATAAAAACCATGAATTGTGAAATTTAAATGCAAAATATTGAAATATGCACAGATATAAAAGCAGTTTGAGAGTGATTTCGCAGTGATTTCTACTGACTGATGGAGATTATTTCAGGATTATGAATAGTAAAATAGCAAATATCATCCAGTGACCTCAAGGAAAGAGCCTAGAAATGTTTATATGTTTAAAAATGTACTTTAAGAGCAAAACAGTGCTCGATAACCCTAATGGCATCCATTAAAAACAAACAAAACTTGATTTTTCTGGAATCATGCAGCGTTAAAGCATCAAATCGTCAGATGAACGCGGTCTCTGCTCGATTTCTAATGCAGAAGCCCTGGTAAACACTTGGAGGTCGCAGGTTAAATCAGTCAAAAGCCCTCTAAAAACATCAAATCTGAAGGTAAACCCCATCAGATCCAGCTCTTCAGACAGAGACCTGCACAGCATCTGCTGTGAGATAACTGGGTTTCTGTAGGGTTGGAAAAGGACCTTTTTAAGACCTTTTAAGGATAAATTAAAGTCAATATGTTGTCTTATGGTGAATGTCTAGAGAGCAGACTATGAGTTGTATTAGTGACACTTTAAAGTTTGAAAATACTACTTACAACAGATCTCCACCACGTTTTAATTCATTTTAATTCTTTTTAAAAAAAAATGCTAAAGCTTGAATTGCTCTGATTCAATCTACCAGACTTTTACTTCACTTCTGTAGCACAACAGTGATGCTGTTAAGTGTGTTTTAAATGTCTAAATCAAAATAAATTAAGAAGAGTTGTTTTCTGAGGAACTGAACAACATGAAATGAGTTTATGATTAAAACAAGAACCAATATGGGGTCAGAAAATACACTTAATTTAAAAGAAAAACAATGTTTCATATCTCACTGACAGATTTTTTCTTCTTCATGTTTTAAGTATAAACTCATTTAATTTTGCATCACAAGTGAATGTTTCTTGATTTAAGGATGTTTAGATATTTGTACTGTATTTTTTTGTTGTTGTTGTAGTGTATGCATTACTTGTAATGAATTTAAGATGCTCTGGTCTGATTTAAAACCTATTTAAGGTCTTTATTTGTGGGTAAACTAAGACTTTAAGAGCTTTTTAAGACCCAGAGAAACCCTGGATAACCTTAAGGCTGTAGGTCAAATCCCAGACTCATAAAAACCTCAGACAAATACTCAAGAAGACTGTCCTGAACGTGACCCTGCTGAAACAAACCGCTTAAACCAGCCTAATGTGATTAACCAGACTGGTCTGTTTTGATGGTTTTAGAGGGTTTTAATGGTCAAGCTGAGAAATCCTGTATTAAATGAAGAATAACTGACCGAGAGATGCTTTAGTTATTCTGAGATCCATCACGAGGTCATTGAGAAAACAAGATTATTTTTCTGACCTCATTGGCAGATATTTTATTATTCTTGTTTTATGCAAAAACTTGCTTAATTTTGATACATTTGACAGACATTAAGACTTAATTTTGCTTCAAGCTAATGTATATTGATTTAATCCTCATAATGCATTCATGTCCGTTTTGATCCAGAAGAGATGCATAACAATTTGGGGAAAAAAAAGCATAGTTTTTAGTAACAGAACGAAACTTTGCAAATGCATTAAGACCCTCAAAATAAACTTTTTTTTTTCAGATTTTTATATTAATATTTTTTTATATAAAAATATTTTTTTAAGAGATATAACCATTAAGAAAAGAATCTTGTTTTGTCTTTGTCATCATTTTTGGGTCACACTTGGCACATTCGCGGTCAAAAGTGAGCGAAGACTTGAATTGTATTTTTTAAAGGAATACCAATGTAATTGATTATTATTATTATTTAGAATTTTGAGGGAATTGAGTGATATTATGCAATATTTATACAGTTTTTATAAGCAATTTTTTCCACTGTCATTTTTGAGTGCCAAGTGTTACTTGTTTTAGTTTTCATCTCTTTAACATATCCGAATCATGTCTATGATATTTTGTGTGTTCACACAGCTAATGCGACAAAAGCCACCAATTTTCACATTTGTCAGACAATAAGACGTAATTTCTTAAGTAATTTTGCTTCAAGCAAATGTATATTGATTTAATCCTCATAATGCATACATGCCCATTTTGATCCAGAAGATATTCATATTTTTTTTTAAAAAATACATAGTTTTTATTAAGGGAACAAAACTTTGCAAATACACATTAACACCCTCAAAATACACATTTATTTTTTTCAGATTAAAAAAAAAAAAAAAAATGTAAGAGATTTAATTATTTTTTAAAAAAGACTTGCATTTTGGGTTCATGTTTTAAGACCCATCACAAAGCCATTGTAATAAGATGTAATAAAATAATCTTAATTCAAAGAGAAAGTAAGATAATTTTTTCCAACCTCATTGCCAGATATTTTATTATTCTTGTTTTGAGCAAAAACACACAATTTTTCATCATTTTTGGGTCACGCTTGGTACTTTCACGGTCAAAAAGTGAACAAAGACTTGAAATGTGTTTTTTTTTTCAGGAAAATCAATCTAATATAATTTTTAAAATTATTTTTGAATATTATAATTTTTTTTCTATTATTATTTAGAATTTTGAGGGTATTGTATGATACTACGCAATATTTATAAAATTTTAATTAGCAATTTTTCCACAGTCACTTTTGACCGCCAAGTGTTACTTTTTTTATTTTTCGACCTTTAACATATCCAAATCATGTCTGTGATTTTTTTATGTGTTCACATAGCAAATGCGACAAAATCCACCAATTTTCACCCCACTCCGATATAGCAAAAAAAAGTTAAAATTCAAAACGTAAGTTTTTCGTTCCGTTCCAGCCGAAGAGGCCCATTGAGAAGCTTAACCTTGACCTTCATCAGTACAGATCAACGACTGTCAGGAGGCCACAACCAAGCATGAACCTCCACTAATCGATCAGTGATTGATCAGAGCGACGGTCTCACCTGGTGGCACCCATGGGTCCAGCGAAGGCTTTTCACTGGTGTCCATCTGCTCCCAGTCCAGGTCATCGTCTCGCCCTTGGGTGTATCCGCAAGACGAGAAGGGCTTCTGGAAGTCACAATCTCCTGCAACAAAAGGACAGACATTTATATTATCAGTGCTTTTCCCATTAGCACAGCCTGGAAATGAGAGATTCCTCCTCCTCCTCGCTTATTTCCGTCATGATGCGGCCGCTCGTAATGCAATATGCCAAACAACAGCACCGCTTAAACCGAGATGGAGAGCGATTCGAAGCGAATGCGCGGCACAACACATATATTACAATCATTAGCCACACCGCATACCAATTTCACAATGACAGAAATGAAGTGTCCAAACTCTATCATCGTTAAACGCTGGGATGCCGCCGCGCCAGCGAGCATAAATGTGATTCATTTCACAGCGGCGTGCGACCAGACTTCCCCTTCACATCAGCTCTCATTCATCCTAATTCTCCTCGCGGGACACACAACGCCGACCGTCATCTGTGCTTTTAATTCCTGCAATAAACAGGTGAGAATAAACAGAGGAGCTTCTTGCTAAGGATTCTGTGACTGTCAAACACTGATGTTTTTGGTTGCACATCCCAACCAGATGGACTCAAACAGAGTTTGTTGTAGGACTATCTGTTGCACACTGCAAAAATATGATTTTTTTTTTATTATTACTTATTGCATTGCTTTTCAGTACAAATATATAAGTATTCTTGAATCAAGATACATTTACCTAAGTAAAATGACTTTATATGATATTGCAGCTTGTTTTCTGAAAAATGCATCAAAATCATGTGAGTTAATGCTTAAAGCAAGAACAATTATCTGCCAATGTGGTCAGAAAAATTAATTTAATTCGAAGTGAAAACAATATTTTTTCTGTCCCCATTGGCAAATATTTTATTACTCTTGTTTTGAGCAAAAACTCACTTAATTTTAATCAGTTTGCCAGAAAATAAGACTTAAGCAATTTTTCTTAAGTCATTTTGTAAATGTAAATGTATCTTGATTTAACCCTCATTCTGATAAAAAAAAAAAATGTATAGCCTGAATGCACTGTAAGTCGCTTTGGATAAAAGCGTCTGCTGAATGCATAAATGTAAATGTAAATGTAAATAACGCATTCAAGTGTGTTTTGACCTGGAAGAGATACACAAAAAAAAAAAAAGTTTTTAGTAAGGGAATGAAATTTTGCAAATGTTTAAAAAATGTATTTGTGAATTTATTTATTTATTTGATTGACTGATTGATTTTTTTACATTAAGTCTTTAACATATACAGTATATCTTTCAAAAAATGTTTATGTTTTGTGTTCGGGTCAATTTTGACCCGGGTATGTGTGGAGTACAATTAGTGTCAAAAATGTAAAATTATACGTGGAGTGATATTAGTGCCAAAAACATTTCTAAAATATATTTAGCCTTTTCCCCATTTCTCACACACTTTTGGACTGAATTTTGTTGATGAATATGAATATGTATGTCTATTGATGAACCACTGCAGCATGAAAATACGATAATTTTTTCACCTAAAACTGAAAGTTTATGCAATTAAAATCACATTACTTTGTTTGAAAACTTTTTAGAGTAATATTTATGCTGTTTTTATTTATTTATTGTTAGAAATAAATATGTAGGTTTCATAGATTCGGACTGTTTTTGAGCAATCAAAGGAAATCAAAGGAATTTAATCAAATTATGCTCTAATAAATTTATTACTATGATATATTCAAATCAAAATTGGTTCAAGTGAAATTTGAACCAATTTTCAAATTTGTCAAAAAAAAATTTTTTTAAAGGGATAAATGCAGTAATAATGTGGTAACATTCAAAACTTTAATATTATTTCACATTCACTCAATTAATGAGAAGTTGCTGATCAGAAAGAATATAGTTTTAAATGAATCAAATATTGAGTTTTGACGGTTGTTCAGGTCCAAACGGACCTGGAATGTGAAAATAGTTGACAGATTTTGCATGCATTAAGAATGTTTAGACATTAGCACTGGAAAATAATACAGAAACACTCTTTGCAGTGCAACTAACCAGCTGCTTTAAACATCAAAACTTCAGCTTTAATGTAAAAAGTCTTGCTGTGCATCATTGAATGTCAATGTCAAAGTCAGATTTATTTATATAGCACGGCATAAATCGAAAGTGCTTTACAACAATAAACACAGAGCCCTAAAAGAATAAAACCGGTCTTGAATTTAAGCATCTTTGACCGTAAATTCAGGCCTGAAGTTTAACTGGCGCTCGGCCGTGACTGACGGACTGCTGCAGAACTACGACCGGCGTCCGGGTGAAATTAATGTCCAAGGCTGTAATTATGGGTAAACAGAAACGAACAGGTGCGAGGAAACGATTATTGGCACACTTTTAGCCCCGTTGCTTACGAGCGCTGTGCTGAGATTTATTCTGAGTGCATCTGAACGAGCCGACGCAAGGCCAAAAGTTCTGTGCACTCCAGAGAAAATGGAAAATAATGGTGAAATAAATGAATATTTCAGGACACGGCGCTGCAGCGCTCGCAAACTCACTGTAAATCAACACAGGAGCTGCTACACACACACACACACACATCAGCAACCAAACACCCATTTAACACACACACACACACACCTTCCTCTGCACACAAATGCACAATAATGCTTGCATAAACAAGAAAAGCATAAAAACACCTTTTACATGCCAGATCTGATCAGTCACTCTTGAAGCGTGATGACTGAGAGAGAGAGTGTGTGTGTGTGTGTGTGTGTGTGTGTGTGTGTGTGTGTGTGTGTGTGTGAGTGCGTGTGCGTGTGCGTGTGTGTGTGTGTGTGAGATCAGCTGCTGATATATGGACACGTCAGTGTGTGATTCAGTCGTCAGGCTGTTAGTGTGTGATGTTTTAAAGCCTCTGCTTCACTGATGACAGATATACTCCATTGTCTTCCTGCAGATTCATGCAGTAACTGTTATCTGATGATATATTGGGGCTTTTGTCCGCTTTCACGAGCGAGAGGACGACAGATTCAGTGAGCGCTGAAAGGAGAACGAGCTCATCTTCTATTCTGCGAGCGTCAGGAGACACTGGAGGTGACAATAGAGCCGCCGTCAGACAGACAGCCTTGAAAGAGCCGCTCTGACAGCAGTTCATGAGCTCCGGAGCGAACAGAGGAGAGAGAGGGGGGGGGGGGGGAGAGAGAGAGAGAGAGAGAGAGAGAGAGGAGAGGAGAGAGAGAGAGAGAGAGAGAGAGGGGGGGGGAGAGAGGGGGGGAGAGAGGGGGGGAGAGGGAGAGAGAGAGAGAGAGGAGGCGCGAGAGAGAGAGAGAGAGAGAGAGAGAGAGGGGGGGGAGAGGGAGAGAGCGCGAGAGAGAGAGAGAGAGAGAGAGAGAGAGGGGGGAGGAGAGAGAGAGAGAGAGTGCGCGAGAGAGAGAGAGAGAGAGAGAGAGGGGGGGGGGGAGGGAGAGAGCGCGAGAGAGAGAGAGAGAGAGAGAGAGGGGGGGGGGGGGGAGAGAGAGCGCGAGAGAGAGAGAGAGAGAGAGGGGGGGGAGAGAGGGAGAGAGCGCGAGAGAGAGAGAGAGAGAGAGAGAGGGGGGGGAGAGGGAGAGAGAGAGAGGGGGGGGGAGGGAGAGAGAGAGAGAGAGAGAGAGAGAGAGAGAGAGAGAGAGAGAGGGGGGGGGGAGAGAGGGAGAGAGCGCGAGAGAGAGAGAGAGAGAGAGAGGGGGGGGGGAGAGAGAGAGAGAGAGAGAGAGAGAGAGAGAGAGAGAGAGAAGCTCCGGTGCAGTCGCTACAGCTGTATCTGCGCAGCTTGTCGTTGTCTGCAAGTGCTTCACATATATATATATATATAAAACTTTACAACTTGTCAACCAAAAACACATAAAGGCCACTAGATAATAAATACTAGACTGTGAAATAAAAGACCTAAATACTAAAACTAAAATAAATCCTAAATAAATGAAAACTAGAAAACTTGTGTGGTAACACACATGAAACTGAAATAATGCAATAAACATTAATTTAACAACATTAGATGTAACATACAACCCTAATGTACAAAATCGATAAGAAAAAACGAAGAAGAAACATAGTTATTTAAAAAAAAAAAACATCAAATTTGAAATGTAACGCAGGGAATTCTGGGAAAGTCAATTTACGGTTATTTACTGTAAATAATACGTTCTTTTTCACTTCCAAGAGCGGTATACTACCGTAAAATTACATGTAGTCTCCAATACAGTTTTTCACTGTATATAGTAGGAGAACCAATTAATAGGTTTTTACTGTAGCATTTTTACAGTGTTTTACCGTTAAATTCAAGGTAATGTTTTTACAGTGTGTTGTATGTTGTGGACCCATCAAAATAAAGTGTTAGATGATATTAAGCAGACAGTCTACTAATAATCTAATAGTTGACATGTAGTTGCAAAGTTACTCACTGTTAGTAGAATGTCTTAAGTGGACGATCAAAATAAAGTGAATTTCGGCGCATCCCTATAGCTTATATTTCCAAACGCTCTCCATCAGCATCACATTAAAGCACTGTTTGATACCTGATCTTCTGTGTTTACAGTCGAAGCGGCTCGTGTGGGCGGAAAACCTCCGGAAGAACCTCACGATTCTTCACGCCGAACGACGAGGCGCTTGGGACAGAAAGCAGGTTACGGCTGTTTAATATGTGGAGTCATACATCAAAAAGACAAATGCAAATCAAACCCGCGGCGTCAACCTGCGACACGAAGCCTCTCCTGAACACTTCACACGCGGCTGATCTCTCATATCTGCTCAAACACACGCTTAATGTCGGCTCATTGATCATCTGTGTTTGCGCTTCTCAAATGTGTGTTTGTTTCTAGAAATGCACATAAAGCTCAGACTCCAGGGGCCCGGGGCCGACTGGATTCAGTCAGTGTTTGCGCTCGGTTCTTCTGCGCATCCGAACACACAGAAGACGTTTGATATTATAATGGAGCTGCAGAGGGACGAGGAGGAAATATGCCGCAAAACTGACTTCAATAATCCTGATTTTGCATTTGGGTCATTTGAAGAGATTCCAGCAGATGATGAATTTAATTTGGCTCAGCCACAAATGTATAATCTTTCATTATAACATAACATAACATAACATAACATAACATATAACATATAACATATAACATATAACATAATTAGTGCTGTCAAACGATTAATCGCATCCAAAATAAAAGTGTTTGTGTACATTATATATGTGTGTACTATATATATGTAAGAAAAAATATATGTTTATATATAAAATATATTTATATATAATATAAATAATATTAATATAAATATATACATGTAAATATTTTCAAAATTTATACTGTATGTACATGTCTTTATATATACATCTTAAATATACACAGTACACACACATGTATTAAATAAACAAAAACTTATTTTGGATGCGATTAATCTTGATTAATCGTTGCACAGCACTACACTAATATAATAATATAATATAATATAATATAATATAATATAATATAATATAATATAATTAATAATACTAAAATAACTTAAGCTAAATCTGAAATAAAATTAATAAAAATTATACAGACATTAAAAAAGTTAAACAAAAACAAAATTATTAAAACTAACAAATTAAATGAAAAAGGAAAATATATAAATAAAAACAAATTCAAAATATTGTCTAAAAACTATAATAGTATCTCAATTATACTAAATTAACACTGGAAAAGACTAAATTGAAAAAAACAAAAAAACAATGAAACAATGTAAAAATAAATAAATAAATAATTAAACCATAATAATCCTGTTTGCAAACAAAATGCACAAATGATATCAATGCAGCAAAGAAAACTACCCGAACAATCCTGCTATAGTGCTACCATAAAATAAATATCGTCATTATAATATAATATAATATAATATAATATAATATAAATAATGCAGTCATTGATGGCAATTCTTTATGCATTCAGGTTTTTCTTATTTAAAAATTATAATAATGATGTAAAATAAAATAAAAACATTTTGAAATAAATTAATGTTATGCAATAAACTAAAAAATATAAAATAAAATAAAAAAATAAAATAAAAAAATAAAATAAAATAAAAAATAAGAATAAAATAAAAAATAAAATAAAAACATTTTTGAATAAATTAATGTTATGCAATAAAATAAAAAATATAATATAAAATAAATAAAATAAAATAAAATAAAATAAATAAAAAAATAAAATAAAAAATAAGAATAAAATAGAATAAAATAAAAAATAAAAATAAAATAAAATAAATAAATAAAATGAAATACAGATTTTAAATGAATATCAAGTGAAATTTGGATCTCTTCCTCAGACAGAACTACAATATGACAGATGACAGATGAATTTGTGCTCAAATACGGTTTAATTAGACGCATGACCTTTGACATCATTAACAATTGATTTGTGAAGCATTTTCTCCTACCTTGAAGATCTATTTATTTCACCCAAATATGAATATTTTGCCATCATGTACTCACTCGTGTCATTACAAATCCACACGACTGTCTTCTGTTCAACAAAAGAGGAGATATTTTGGGCTCCAATGATGTTTGCTTCCCAAAGAAGAAAGTCATACAGATTTAAATGAGTTAATGATGACAGAATGATAATTTTTTGGCTGAAATATGCTTTTTAAATAGTTTATCCAATCTGATATAAAAGATTTAGAGAATTTCAGATAAAGCTTCAATCTGTTCCTCAAACAAAATATGACAGATTTATTTGTGAAGTGATTAAATAAAGTACAGCTAATAATAAGTTAGAATAGTAAAATAAACTTGATATTCCACCCCAAAATCATAATTCTGTCATTAATTACTCTTCTGTTCAATAAAGAAGGTATTTTGGTCTCAATGTTGATTGGTTGCCAAAATCCTTCAAAATATCTTCTCAGTTCAGCAAAGACAGGTTTGTAATGCCATCATGATGATAATTAATGATCATTTTTGGCTGAAATATGCTTTTTAAATAGTTTATTTATTTTACTATTCTAAATTTACACCATTATATAACTAGCTGTGCTTTATTAAGCATTAGTTTACTGGCAGATCACGTGACCTCTGGCTTCACTCTCATTGGTAGATGCCAGAACATGTCACTGCTCATTTGCATAAAGTTCAGCTCAGCCAATCATGTCGACTCAAACCACCTCATTGAAAATAGCATGAAAACAACATTTAATGTTTGAATGTCCTGATTAAATTGACACAATTTGAAACAGGGCTGCATGAAAAATCATATTTTAATCATGATCGAGATTTTTGCTTCTCTTGATATATTACACAATCTTCTGCAATATTTGCTTGCTGCTTATTTATCCTGAAGGTGTTTATTTTTAATTTGGCATTTGTGTTGTGCTGCATTAGTAACAAGCCTTGATAAGCATTCATTCCTGTGGTTGCCAGATTTAAAGAGTTTAAATCCCCATTTTTTCTCCTAATTTGACACATTTTCTCTCCAGTGGTTTACTTAATCTTCCCAACCTGGCAACCACACACACACACACACACACACACACACACACACACACACGCACGCACGCACGCACACACACACTGTTCAACACACACACACACACACGCACGCACACACACACACACACACACTGTTCAACACACACACACACACACACACACACACTGTTCAACACACACACACACACACACACACACACACACACACACACACACACACATGTTGGTTTTTGTGGTTTATGGGGACTCTATTATTTGCATTTTTTGTTTTTAAATATTATAAACTATTTTTTTTTCTTTTTTTAAATATATCTATACAGCTGTTATATTTTTTTATTTCAGCTTTAGTTATTGTAGTACATCAAGTTACACACGCTCGCTCTACATTATGGAAAAATAGCTGAAAACACCGTGATCTCTCTATTGAGATATTCTGCTGTAAATAAATAAATATTATTATAAATATTATTATTATTGCAAGGAAAATATTACTGCAAGCAAATCAGCATATTATTATGATTGTGACACTGAAGACTGCAGTAATGATGCTGAAAATACAGCTTTGCATGACAGGAATAAATTATATTTTAAAGTATATTAAAATAGAAACCGGTTACTTTAAATTGTAATAATATTTCACAATATTACTGATTTTTTTTCTGTATTTTTAATCAAATAAATGCAGCCTTGGTAAGCAGAAGAGACTTCTACATATATACATATATATATATATTTTTTTTCTTTTCTTTTTTTTTTTTTTTATATATATGTATTTTTTTTTTTTGTTTATATATATTTTTTTTCTTTAAATATATATGTATATTTTTCTGTTTATTTGTTTGTTTATATATATATATATATATTGTTCTTTTATATATATCATTTTTGTTTATTTGTTTATATATTTTTTTTCTTTAAATATATATGTATATATTTTTTTTGTTTGTTTATATATATATTTTTTTTTTTCTTTAAATATATATGTATATTTTTCGGTTTATTTGTTTGTTTATATATATATATTTTTTTTATATATATATCATTTTTGTTTATTTGTTTATATATATATTTTTTTCTTTAAATATATATGTATAATTTTTGTTTGTTTGTTTATATATATATATATATATATATATTAAAAACCTAATTTATATATATATAACCTCATTGTTTTATATATACAGTACATATAAAAACCTCATCCCTAATTTGACAAATTATCAGAAATGAATTATCAGAAAAATACAAAATCCCTTTCTTTTCCGACAATTAGCAGGATTAGATGTGTTCTGCCGGCTGTGATTGGTCTCTGATTGAGGACAGATGATTGGTTTAGACTGCAGCAGTGATTAAACCAGTTAAAACCATTCTTCATTCTGCTGGTAAAGCGTCTGATATCTGCTCTGAAGAGACAAACAGCTTCGTATCAAACTCAATTAGAGCATTTATCAATATGTAGAGCAGCTTCTCCAGCCGAATAAATGATGTTTGTTATAGAGCGATGGATGATGGATGAGCTCTGATAACACCATTATCTCCCAGAAAGAGTCCAAACGCTTGTTTCTCCAGTTCAGACGTGCTTAATTAATATTCCTCCGGCAGCAGCGGGGTCTGTATCGGTGTTATCCGTTAGAGCCGTTATTGATTGATTGATTGGATTCGGTCTCGGACCCTGGAAAGGCCCCGGGGTTTAATTCCTCCAGATACGATTATTTCTCCGTAAACAGCCGCTCGCAGAAACTCAATGTGTTTGTGTTTTCACACACGGAGCCCCTGTTGTCCTTGAAATGAAATGCTAATGTATTATTTCAGCGTTTAGAGTCGAACACGGCGACCGGACGACACGGAAAATCAAAAACAGAGGAATCCTGCATTCAAATGAATCTGTGTTTCTGTCAGAAAGAGACGCTTTCTATTAAAGGACATTAAACAGCCTCCTCCAGATAAACATCTCAGCTTCATGATAAATCACTCGCTCTAAACACTGCACTAATCGCTCGTATTTGACCTTTAGTGCCATAATAACTAGTGCAGACCATTATAATACACTGACAATATATGTGTGACGCTTGTGCAAAATCATAAACCATTAACTAGTTCATTTGAGTCTTTCTTGCATCCAGAGCAGTTACTGGTCCACACATAAAGTCTTATTTTAGCATCATACTATTATTTTTTATTAATATTTTGAAGTAGTTTTATTTTTGTATTTTCTGATTTCATTTTAATTTTAGTTAAAAATTTAGTAATTTTGTTTTGTCTTTTTTTGTCATTTTTACTAGTTTATATATATATATTTTTAACACGGTTTTTTTTTATCATTATTGAGACATATTTATTAATATTTAGAAGTTTTTTTATTTTTAGATTTTTGGCTTTAATTTAATTGTAAAGTTTTAGTAATTTTGTTGTGTTTTTATTTGTATTTACAATACATCTAATAGATTTTAACACACATCCAGTCTTATTTTAGCATTATTGAGATACTATATAGTTTTTATTAATATTTTACAGTATTTTTTATTTTTTGTTTTCTGATTTCATTTTAATTTTAAAGTTAATATTTTTGCTGTGTTTGTCATTTTTATTTTAACATATAAATAGTTT
>CM041800.1:45816476-45838976 GCA_023376895.1 Aspiorhynchus laticeps | reverse complement strand
AGAGATTCAAATTTCTGTGAGTTTTGTTCAATTAAGAGATTCAAACATTAAGAGATTCAAACGTCTGTCAGTTTTGTCTGGTTAAGAGATTCAAATGTGGGTTGGTTTGTTCGATTAAGAGATTCAAACATTAAGAGATTCAAACATTAAGAGATTCAAATGTGGGTTGGCTTGTTCGATTAAGAGATTCAAACATTAAGAGATTTAAATGTCAGTGAGTTTTGTTCAATTAAGAGATCCGATTAAGAGTTTAAAAGAGCATTTTGTTCAATTAAGAGACTCAAAGGTCGGTCGGTTTTGTTTGATTAAGAGATTCAAATGTGGGTTGGTTTGTTCAATTAAGAGATTCAAACGTCAGTGAGTTTTGTTCAATTAAGAGATCCGATTAAGAGTTTCAAACATTGGTCGGTTTTGTTCGATTAAGCGATTTAAATGTCGATTAGTTTTGTTCGGTTAAGTGATTTAAAAGCTAATCTTTTTTTATTCTGTTAGGATATTTAAATGTTGTCAGTTTTATTGCAAGTGAAAAGTCTAATGCTTGAACATACGCTGTTAGAAAGTAATGAAGGTGATTGTAGTCGGCGGTTAGTTTTGTTTTAAGCGACAGCAAACAAGATTCACTGCAACCAGCTGAATGAAAACAAACAACACGGCAGAGATTATTACAACCTCATAATGCATTCAGAACTGAAACAAGTCTAATCTAATTATAAACAGACCGATATGTGTGCGTGCTGTGTATTGTTATGAGAACGGTATCATTATCTTAGCAGCACGCTCTCGCCAGACTGGAATCGATTGTCAAGTTGAGTCTTCACATGACGTGTTCTGTCTTTGTAGAGCGCTCACTTATGAGTGTGCCTATGTAGGCAGCAGACAGCTCACTTCTGTCTCTCTCTGCCAATTCAGCAATTACCGGTCTTCATCATCCGCCAGGACAGAGCGGCTCTCGATCCGTTCAGATAGCCGTTAACAAACGCCTCGTCTTTCCCTAAAGACGCCGCCACCAGCCAATCTCAGATAATTTAAAGCGCTGCCAGCCCTGTCTCTCTGCCACCTCTGCACGAGCGGCCCTCAGGGGCCCGTGACTCTCTCCTTCTCTTATTTCACCTCTCTATTGGCAGCTCCCGGCGAGCGGCTCTCGCTCTAAATCGCATGTATATATATATACTGTCCGTTTGGGCACTTTGAAGTGGAGAGGATTTAACCAATCAATCGCTATATCATCATCAATCAAGCCGTCGCTCTCGCTGCGATCGATCGGATGGTGAAATGGAGCAGTCGGCCCTCAGATTTCGACGGATAATCTGGCCCGCTGGCTGATACGTGTCAAAGGAGAGAGAGAGAGTGACATGATGGACATTATCTGCTAAAACACAAAATAAAACTCAGCTCGAGTGAATGAATCCAGGTCACCGGCTGCTGAAATAGAACATGTGGAAGCCCAATGACTTTAGATGCTAAATTACACACAGATGGTTATTTAGAAGCTGATTTTCAGACATTTGCAATCATTGAAGATTCTCATGGAGAGCTTAAAGACGCACAATATGCAAAACATACAAATGCAAAAACTCCCTGCAAAAATTGATCTTCTTACTTAGTATTTTTGTCTTGTTTTCTAGTATAAATATCTAAACATTCTTGAATCAAGATGCATTTACTTGACATGTAAAATTACGTATAAAAAATATATATATATATCAACATTTTTGTTAGTTTTTGCTTAAAACAAGCAAAAATATCTGCCAATGGGGTAAGAAAAATAATCTTGTTTAGCCGTTGAATTAAGATTATTTTTCTTACCCCATTGGCAGATATTTTTGCTCATTTTAAGCAAAAACTAACAACATTTTGATCTTTTTTTTGTTTTAAACACTTAAAATCTTAATTAAATTTACCCGTCAAGTAAATGCATCTTGATTCAAGAATGTTTAGATATTTGTACTAGAAAACAAGACAAAAATACTAAGTAAGAAAATAATTTTTTGCAGTGATATGCACAATTCACTCCAGTTTCCAGCTCAAATGAACACTAGTGGCAGTAAAACAACTTTTATTCCTTTCACACAATTTGTGATTACAGAGGCAGATTATTAATTACTAAAGATTTTTCATGTAGTTTCTTGAACAATACTATGTTATGAGCTCAAAACACTTTTACCATAGTGCATGATTTGTAAACTAATGCATTTTTCCATTTGCATCGCATAACGAGCTCCACATATGTGGCTTTTCTGAAATAGTAAACTTGCTCGGTAGTGCACCCGGTACAGCATTGCACTTGCAAAGCAAAGGGAATGAGTGCCATGAAACAAAAGTTAAGGTAAAATAATTTTAAAGACTTGCAGAAGCAAAATAAAATATTGGTAAAATGCTTTTTAAAAATATATGTTTATATTTTAAAATGCATTTTCAAAAATATACACCAAATTATACCCGAATATACACAAAATATGCCGAAAAATAATTGGTAGAAAATATATTTACATAAACATTGTAAAGTATGTCCCTATATATTTAAATATATTTTAAAACACATTTTAGCTAATATATATTTGGCCATTTTTTGTAACATATTTCAAAATATATTTGACAAAGTTCACAATACTCATAAATAGTGAATTTTACTTAAATCCACAAAAAGAGAATTTTTCATAATATCTCTGTAGCTGAAATCTAAATAAATTGCATAAAACAGTTTAAATCAGCAACTATAACTCAAATTGTGTGCAAACATGCACAAATAACACTTAATTTTAACATTTACTCTTTTTTTACCAGTTGCAAGCAAAGCATGCTGGGAAAATGAAATCTGTTGTGACCCATTCAGTTTGAGTTATGCTTAATATAATCCATTATTGAGTTAACATAACTTCTATTAAGTGCAATGAACTTAGTATTTGAGTAAAATTAACTTTAAATTGGACTGTTAGGTTTTAGAGCACACAAATCAATGCATAAGTCTTTTCCTAATTTTAAAGTATCATCAAAATTGCTGTTTCGAGAGAATTTTAGTTGCTGTCTGCAGCCCTTAACGTGTTTTAACATCAAGTGAATAAAGTCGAGTGAGCGGCGTCTAAAAGAAGCACCTTTCCGTGGTGTCATTTGAAAAACAGAGAGATAATTGCGACAATTTCTCAAAGGAGAAAATGCAATGTTTTGGCGGCGCTGAACAGCTTGGTTAAGTGGACGGTCTGATGGGGCCGATTTGAGCGAGATTCACAGGGCCGTCTGGTCATTATTTCAATCTCTCCGGAACGGGTCCAGAATGCTGATGCGGTGGGTGCAAGCAAGCTCTCTGTGCTCATGTCAATGCATGAGAGTCACAGCCGCTGGGCCGCAGCTTCAATTTGGACAATAAAAAACAAGCAGGAGGGGCGATCGAATCTTTCCCGCGCAGCAGAGACACGGACAATAGAATCTTCCGGAAGATCCCTGAGGAGAACGACAGAACACCTTCGAATCGCTCGTGACATAACACACCTCAGTACTGTACATCTGTAAATAGCACATGTGTGTCCCTGGAGCACAAAAGCAGTCATAAGTAACACAGATATATTTGTAGAAATAGCCAACAGTACATTGTATGGCTCAAAATTATCAATTTTTCTTTTATGTCAAAAATCATTAGGATATTAAGATCATGTTCCATGAAGATATTTTGTAAATTTCTTACCGTAAATATATCAAAACTTAATGTTTGATTAGTAATATGCATTGCTAAGAACTTCATTTGAACAACTTTAAAGGTGATTTTCTCAATATTTTGATTTTTTTTGCACCCTCAGATTCCAGATTTACAAATAGTTGTATCTCAGCCAAATATTGTCCTATCATAACAAACCATACATCAATGGAAATATTATTTATTCAGCTTTCAGATGATGTATAAATCTCAATTTAAAAAAATGTACCCTTATGACTGGTTTTGTGGTCCAGGGTCACATATGCACATTCACAATTCTGTCCATTTTCTTTTTTTTTCTCTAGTTTTATTACTATTGTTATTTATAACTTATTGTCTATTCTAACTGCTGTGTCGTCTGGCCAGAGGAGAACTGACCCCCGACTGAGCCTGGTTTCTCCCAAGGTTTTTTTCTCCGTTCTGTCACCGATGGAGTTTAGGTTCCTCTGGCTTGCTTAGTTGGGGACACTTCATTTCCAGCAATATCGTCGACTTGATTGAACAGAAACTTTTTGAACTGAACTGAGCTGGACGATGCCATCACTGAATTCAACAATGAAATGCCTTTAACTGAAAATTGAGTGTTTAATCTTGTCATTTTACATTATTGACACTATTTTCCCATTTTGATATTGTGCAATTGCTTTGTCACAATTTGTATTGTTAAAAGCGCTATATAAATAAAGGTGACTTGACTTGACTCTTTATTATTAGTGTTTTTATTACCTTAATTACATGTATGTCTGCATTATGTTTGTACTTTAACACCAAGATGAATTCCTTGTGTGTGTAAACAGCTCTTTCTGATTCTGATTCTGACATAAGCGCATGCATCTGGTGCTCTGATGAGGGCCGTGTGTGTTTCAGCTGATGGTTGGTGTTTATGTTCTGCCTGATATGATTGAATCCTGCGTCTGCTAACAGTCGTGTGTGTTTATCTGGATGTGAATTGATTCTCTATGAGGGGTCCGTTCGATACGGCTTCGCTTCAGAAGTTGCCCTCCTCCACGTCCCTCTGCGGTTCGATCTGGACCGACTGACCGACCGACCGCAGCAGAAGAAAACACTGTGAAAGAAACGCAAGGATCCGATCGGCCCAGTTAACCAGCCTCCTCCGGTTCAGGCTTCAGACCAGATCCGTTTACAAGAGCGTTTACAGCACTGTCCAAGAGCTTCACACCAATAATGTCCATAATCAAACACGTTCTGCTCAACTGTCCTATTTATCAAAGTGTTAGAAAGTCTGATTCATTCTAGCAAAGTGCAACAATGAATATTGAACACTGAATAAACCTTACTTTCTTCTGAAAAGAAAATATTTGGAAAAATCTGGGGGTTATTTGGTCCGTACAATGAAAGTCATTGGGGTCCATGCAATGTTTGGATCTCAGTTTTCTTCAAAACATCATATTTTGTGTTTCACAGAAGGAGGAAAAGCACAAAAACAGCATTTAAACACTAAATTAATGCAAAAAAAAACAAAACAAAAAAACAATAAAAAACACTTAGTATAAAGACTCCTATAAATTATGTAAAAAATAAACAGAAAACACAGAAAATATTTAATTAAATGATATATATATAAATAAATGATATATATATAAATAAATAAATAAATAAATATAAATAAATATATATAATATATATATATATATATATATATATATATATATATATATATATATATATATATATATATAAATATATATAAATATATAAATAAATACATAAATAAATATAAATAAATAAATAAGTAAATATATATATATAAAATAGTACTTAATAATGAACAATATTTATTATAACTACAATTATTCAAAATATAATTATATGTATAATAAACAATTATATTATAATACATTTTATTTATTTAAAATGTGATTATACATCAACTCATTTCTGCACATTTATCTGTAAGTTGCTGTCACACTAATTGAGATTCAAAAATCCTTCAAAAAACAGCTGATTAAATTAGAAATTAAATTCTATTGCTCAATTAATTCAGACCAACTCTCAATGAAGCCCCGCCCTCAAAAGACACATCAGCCAATCCAAAGTTAGCAGACCCAATGTGCAAAATGATTGACAAGCAGAGAGTGTTTGTGATTGGCTGAAGAACAGCAGACCACGCCCCTTTGACTCTTAAAATACTTGCAGGCGTGTTGTTTGAATGAATTATTTGCTGATATCTGGGGAAAATGTAAATATATTTGCAAACAAAAGCGGAACAACACGTTCCTGTCTATGGTTAATATTTTCAAAATTGTTGCTTTTGAGAATGTTTTCGTTTCATCTACAACCTTGAAATCAGAATTGTGTCTTAAAGTCAAGCAAGCATCTAAAAGAAACATAAAATTATTTCAACCACGCCTCCTTTTTATGAAACCCCGCCCTCTAAAGACACACCAGCCAATCGACTGTCAGCAAACCTGAATGTTCAAAATGATTGACAGATGAAGAGTGTTTGTGATTGGCTAAGAACCCCAGGCCACTCCCAATGACTCTTAAAAACAAATAGTTGATATTAGCTGTACAGTACAGTATCTAACTACTTTTTCATAGTTTGACAGTGAGTTGAGCTGCTTTATATTCCGAGCAGTCATTAGTTTGACAAACTACAGTTTCAAAGCAACTTCTTCCCCACATTAATCTTCCCAAAAGCCCTCAAATCCAGCACAAAACACAACAAACGGAGAACAGGGATATTTCCCCTCGCATTTGTTTCTGTATCATCTCTATAAGGATAATTTGTAAGAACGGCGTCCGCCGAGGGTTGATCTTCAGCTGGGATGCTCATTATGTTTGATCATCGCCATAAACAAGACCATTAGCACGCCTTGTTGTTTCAAGATCTGTAACAAATTCCTCTTGTTTTCTCTGCTTTGAGAGAGAGGGAATAACTCAAGGTTGAGCGTTCAGACGCACACTTTGGAGAATTATGAAACGAGTGGGGAGAAAATGAAAAGCTGGGGTAATTTATCACGAACGAGTGAAGCGGAAATCACGTTATCTGTGGAACCCAATACAGCAAACACACCAAAGTCCATTTACCCGTCCGAGTTACCTGATTCCCGCTCTGGAGCGTGTGATGGAGAGGGGAATACATTCATTCAGATCAATAATTTGGGCTTGGTGTATATAAAACAGCAGATGAATATGATCTGAGCAGTTCACAGCGGGACTCTGAGATAAACACTTTAAGACGGATCACAAGGACACGCGGCTTATGAATCTAACTTTACATGAAGCCTTTATTACACAGACTAATATACACTACCAGTGAAATAATTACGATGAGTCTCTTGCTCACCAAAGCTGCATTTATTTGATCAAAAATACAGTAAAAATTGTGAAATATTATAATTTCAAAAACCTGTTTTCTATGTGAATATACTGTAAAATGTAATATATTCCTGTGATCAAATCTGAATTTTCAGCATTACTACTATGATCCTTCAGAAATCATTCCTGATTTGCTGCTCAAGAAACATTTAGAATCGAACATAATTTATATTCATTTATATTTACATGTTTAAAACAATTCAAATGTGATATTAAATAAATTATTTAATTTTAATTTTAATTTAATTAAAATGTATACTAATTATTTTTATTATTTTTATAATTATTTTTTCTATAATTATTATATTAGTAACATTTAAATTAATTTACAATTACTTTATATTTACAAATTTATATAAATTTAAAATTAATATTAATTATAACATTTATAAACTTTATAATTTCAATGTAAATATTAATTTATATATATATAAAAAAAAATATATATATATATATATTTCATTCATATGTTATGCTATGTCCTCGGTAGAGGACATCGGGACTCAATTTCTTTAAAACAATAAAAAGACATGAATGAACATGCATAGGCAAAAACAATTGATTTTTTAAATCACCAATACATTTTTAGTTTTCAAGATTTCCAAACTTTGTATAAAGATGATTCTTAACTATGTTATAACAGAATGATTCGATATACCATTTTTCTTTCTGCAAAATGTGTGTAAAAATGGCCATAAACGGGTTTTCTCATTACATACAATGCATCTATAAACTAAATCTAATTTGCATATTAATTTGTTTTTGGGGCAACATGTAATGAAAAAAGAAGTGTAATAATGGGAGTAATAATTGACAAGATTTTCATAATAATATATAATATTTCATAAAATATTGAAAAAAAAAAATTCCCTATTCATTTGTTATGTCTCCCAAAATGCATAATAAACATGCTTTTAGTCCCGGTGTCCTCATATGAGGATGTGTATGAAATCAATACCCTGTTTCATAACAGCAAGTCATATTTTGTTTTGAAACCCCATAACATTTTCCTGAGATGTTGATTTATGACACACAATTAAAAAATTAGACATTTAAATGATAATTACAAAATATGATCATATTTCCATAAGAGTGTCACTAAATTAATTTCAGACATTTTTGAAGACCAAGGAAAGGGTGTGGTCATGATGACAGTCTGTACAGTACAGTACAGTACAGTACATGTACAGTAGTCTCAGAGAAATTCACTAAAATATAATGTCCTCATATGAGGCCGCAGGGTCTTAAAAGGTTAGAGTACTAACACGTACCCTTGAGGTACTAATATGTACCTATTAGGGGTAAAAAAGGTACAAATATGTCCTTTTAAGGTCAGAGACAAGCTGTTGTACCCAAAAAGGTACAATTTTAAACCATTATGATGAACGTCAGGCTTTCCGCTCTGCTTCATCTGTCATCAGTCCACTAACACAAAACAATCCTCCTGAAATCAGTGATTTTACATATTAACTCTGTTTCTCCTCATTGTGTTGGTCTCAGATTGTGTGACTCGTCTGGTGTTCTGTGGACTTCGGAGGTTCGTCGAGCGTTTAATTGATGACGGAAGGAAACATGACAAATAGCGCTCCGCACCTGAGTTGTTTCAAATTTAAAGAGTCGCTGGCATGAATTAATTGTGTGTTAAACAAAGGCAGGCTGCCCAGCCGTCCCACAGCCTCATTAATACGGTGAATTATTAAATCCCATGCCGTATGAAGACTTTTGACCTATTTTTCCATCAACTATTGCATTATAAGAGCACACGGCCTGCAGAAAACAGCCTTTCATTTCAGAAACAAAACATATTCAACTATTTGTGTTCAGATCAACTTTCATTTATTTAATTGTTTAATTTATTAGTAATTAGTCATTTAAGTAATTATTAGCAATTTATTTCTATTGTTATTATTATTATTATTATTATTAGTAGTAGTAGTAGTAGTAGTACTACTATATACAATTTTTATTATTATTATCATTATTATTAGTGATTTTGATATACAATCATTATTATTACTATTATCATTATTATTAGTATCATCATAAATAATATTAATTCTTATAAATATATATAAAATAATTAATATTGAATAAATGTATCCATAATAAAAAATAATTACTATTACTATATATTAGTGCTGTCAAATGATTAATCGCATCCAAAATAAAAGTTTTAGTTTGCATAATAAATGTGTGTGTGCTGTGTATATTTATTATGTATATATAAATACAAACACATGCATGTATATATTTAAGAAAAATATGTTATGTTTATATATTAAATATATTTAAATATAATATAAGAATATAAATATATAAATGTATGAGCATGTAAATATTTCCAAAATATATACTGTATGTGTTTGTATTTGTATATACATAATAAATATATACAGTACACACACATATATTATGTAAACGATTTTTTTATTTTGGATGCGATTAATCGCGATTAATCGTTTGACAGCAATATATAAAATATATTATAATAAAAACATTATTATTATTATTAATATTATTATTATATAGATTTGCTCATCTCACCTCAACTATTTCTCACAATGGCCATTTCTGTAGTTATTTGTTGTAAACACCAGCAATTCTTATGATAATAATAATAATATATATATTAAACATTAATGCTTTATTTATTTATTAATGCTTTATTTAAATAATATTGACACTCAAACAGCAGAAGCACACACCAAATCTGCAAAAACCATACACTAATGCTCGGCCTTTGACTCATAAAACAATAAAACATAAAATAACTCCATTTGATAAAACACTTTTTGCAAAACACAACACACAATTCTCTATGCAACACACACAAATCTAACATTATTAAAATTATGGCAAAGGTGTTTGCAAATGTTTGCTTCTGATATGTGTTTATGATATTTTGAATGCAGCGCTTCATTTTGCAAGAGATTTTGCATTTTGTGTGTAATTCTTGGATTTGTGTGTAAAGTAAAAAAAAAAAATAAAAGAGGCAATGTTTTAAAAATGTGATCCTTTAAAAAAAAAAAAAAATTTTTAAATGCATGTCAAATAAATGCATCTTGATTGAAGAATGTTTAGATATTTGTGCTAGAAAACAAGACAGAAATACTAAGTACACTCTCAGAAAAAAAGGTACAAAAGCTGTCACTGGGATGGTACCATTTCAAAAGATACACTTTTGTACTTATTAGGTTCAAATATGTACACTTTACATATTAATATGTACCTTTAAGGTACCAAAATGGACCCTTTAGGTACAAACAGGCACCTTTTGAAAAGGTACCGCCCCAGTGACAGCTATTGTACCTTTATTTCTGAGAGTGTAAGAAGATGATTGTGTTGCAGTGTGTCGCTGATGTTTTCTGCAGGGATTCATCAGTAAATCACTCTTAATGATATGTTTCAGGCCAGATCTGGATGTTCAGAGACACTCAGACAGCTGTTTCTGTGCTAATGAGAAACAAAACACAACTTTCTGTGCATCGATGAAGCAATCGACTCAAGAGACACAAACACACACTCTCACACACACACACTCACACAAACACACACACTCACGCACACTCACACACACGCACACGCACGCACACACACACACACACACACACACACACACACACACACACTCACACTCACTCACACACACACTAACACTCACACACTCACACACAAACACACACACACACACACACACACACACACTCACACTCACACTCACACACACTCACTCACACACACACTCACACACTCACACTCACACACTCTCTCTCACACACACACACACACACACTCACACACTCTCACACTCACTCACACACACACTCTCACACTCTCACACTCACACTCACACTCTCACACTCTCACACTCACTCACACACACACTCTCACACTCTCACACTCTCACACTCACTCACACACTAACACACTTACACTCACACACACACATACACTAACACTCACACACACACACACACACACACACACACACACACACACACACACACACACACACACACACACACACACACACACACACACACACACACACTCACACACTCACTCACTCACACACACACACACACACACACACACACACACACACTCACACACACACACACACTCTCACACACTAACACACTTACACACACACACTCTCACACACTAACACACTCACACACACACACTCTCTCACGTCTGAAGCGAGAGCCGCAGGTTTACGTCTCTTGGATAACAAACCATAATAATGCACTGCAACTCTTCTGCTTTAAAAGATGATTATGAATATTCAGGTAGAGTCGCCATCTGCTTCCAGCACTGGAGGAAGAAAACAGATCCACGGTAGAATATTAAATGATCACATCTGAGCGTGTTTTACGCTTCAGAAGAACGGATGCAGATGTTTAATAACATGCACAGCATCACGAGGAATTCATAATTCAATTCTGATTCAACTCGTTCAGTCAATTTTGTCTTGTCTTCTTTAATCAAGATGCATTTGCTTGAAACGCAACAAAACATAAGTCTGGTTTTCTGAAAAACTGATCAAAATTAAGTGACTTTATGATTAAAACAAGAAGAAATACAAGTAGGGTTGCAAAGGGGCGTACATTTTCAGAAACTGTCCAAAAGTTTCCCAAAATTATTGAAATTTTCCGAAAGTTTCCAATTTTTTTTTTTTTTTAATCCCAGAGTTAACAAAATTTCTGGAAAGTTTCAGACCTAATTATAAATAGATTTATAATATAGTATAACATAGTATAGTATAATAAAATATAATATAATAATATTTGGCAATAAATCTTTGTTTTGATATAAATTCTGATATAAATGTATTTAAAAAAATTAATGTTAGAATATAATAAATATACTCTTATTCTTATATTATTATAAAATAAATATTTTTATTAGTAGTAGTAGTAGTAGGGTTGCAAATGCAAAGAAAATTTCAAAAGATATTAATCTGATATTTAAAACAAATGTTGGAATATAATAAATGTATTATTATATTATATTATAAAATAAATGTATTATTATTAGTTATTATTGTACATAGTTATATAATATAACTAAAATTAATGTTGGATATTCTTATAATAGTTATTATTATTATCATAATTATTGTCAATAAAATATACATTTCTTATTATTATTTTAATTTTTATTCTTATTCTTATTCATTAAGCTTATTTTTCTGACCCCATTGGCAGATATTTGTTATTGTTTTAAGCATAAAGTCACTTAAGTTTGATCAGTTTTTCAGAAAGCTTCATATTTTAAGTCATTTTGCTTCTCCAGTAAATGTATCTTGATTTAATGATTTTTAGATATTTTTACTGGAAAACAAGACAAAAATACTACTTTTTTTGCAGTACAGAAAGCACATATTGTCAATGTATTTATTATTATTGTATTTAACTCTAGTCAGTGTGTGTGTGAGACGTATCTGCTCTGCATCTGTCAGAGACACTCTTGATTAATAATTAGTGTAAAGGCGAGCGGCGCAGTCAAAGCCCAGAGTAAAACCTCTATTATTTAACGTGAGCATGCGTTAATTAAAGCAGGTGAAGGAACGACTAACTCTGAGTTCTGGATTGAGAGAAAACACCACGAAACAGAACATAAACATCATCATGTCGTTAACTTTCACTTGAGAGAATATCTTTTTTTTTTATTATTATTATGATTTTAGTCTTTAAGGATGCATTAAATTGATCAAAAGTGACAGTAAAGACAAATAATGTTACAAAAGACTTCTATTTCAAATAAATGCTGTTCTTTCGAACTTTCTATGCATCAAAGTATCCTGAAAATTAAAAAGTATCCACAAACATATTGGGCAGCACAACTGTTTTCAACATTGAGAAGAAATTTTAAATAAGGAAATTATAATTTTTTAATATTTTTTATATATATATATGTATAAATTAATTGTAAATAAATATTAATGTTATTAATCTAATTAAGGAATTTAAAAATAATCTTTAAATTAATTAAATTAATTAAAATTCTAAAACTTTTAATTTTGAATATACATTTTAAATTAATATAAATATGTAAATATAAACTAATTGTAAAATAATATAAATGTTCAATTCAGTAAATCAGCATATTATTATGATTTCTGAAGATCATGTGACACTGAAGACTGCAGTAATGATGCTGAAAATACAGCTTTGATCACAGAAATAAATTACAGTTTAACACATATTCACATAGAAAACTGCTAATTTAAGTTGTAATATTATAATAATATAATAATGAGATGTATTGTCAAGTATGGTGACCCATACTCGAAATTGGTGCTCTGCATTTAACCCATCCAAGTGCACACACACAGCAGTGAGTAGTGAACACACACACAGTGAACACACACACACACAGTGAACACACACACACACAGCAGTGAGTAGTGAACACACACTGTGAACACACACACACACATCAGTGAGTAGTGAACACACACTGTGAACACACACACAGCAGTGAACACACACACACAGCAGTGAGTAGTGAACACACACACAGTGAACACACACACACACACACAGCAGTGAGTAGTGAACACACACACAGTGAACACACACACACACATCAGTGAGTAGTGAACACACACTGTGAACACACACACAGCAGTGAACACACACACACAGCAGTGAGTAGTGAACACACACACAGTGAACACACACACACACAGCAGTGAGTAGTGAACACACACACAGTGAACACACACACACACAGCAGTGAGTAGTAAACACACACACAGTGAACACACACACACAGCAGTGAGTAGTGAACACACACACAGTGAACACACACACACACAGCAGTGAGTAGTGAACACACACTGTGAACACACACACACACATCAGTGAGTAGTGAACACACACTGTGAACACACACACAGCAGTGAACACACACACACAGCAGTGAGTAGTGAACACACACACAGTGAACACACACACACACACAGCAGTGAGTAGTGAACACACACACAGTGAACACACACACACACATCAGTGAGTAGTGAACACACACTGTGAACACACACACAGCAGTGAACACACACACACAGCAGTGAGTAGTGAACACACACACAGTGAACACACACACACAGCAGTGAGTAGTGAACACACACACAGTGAACACACACACAGCAGTGAGTAGTGATCACACACACAGTGAACACACACACAGCAGTGAGTAGTGAACACACACACAGTGAACACACACACAGCAGTGAGTAGTGAACACACACACACAGCAGTGAGTAGTGAACACACACTGTGAACACACACACACTGTGAACACACACACACAGCAGTGAGTAGTGAACACACACACAGTGAACACACACACAGCAGTGAACACACACACACAGCAGTGAGTAGTGAACACACACACAGTGAACACACACACAGCAGTGAACACACACACAGTGAACACACACACACACACACACACACACACACACACCCGGGGAGCAGTTGGGGGTTCGGTGTCTTGCTCAAGGACACCTCAGTCGTGGTATTGAAGGAGGAGAGAGCGCTCTTCATTCACAATCCCCACCTTCAATCCCTGCCGGACCTGAGATTCGAACCCGCAACCTTTGGATTACAAGTCTGACTCTCTAACCATTAGGCCACGACTTCCCCATATTATTTCACATTTTACTGTATTTTTGATCAAATAAATGCAGCCTTGGTGAGCAGAAGAGACTTCTTACAAAAACATTAAGAAATCCTACAGACTCCAAACTTTTGAACAGCAGTGTAGATCTAAACTTATTATAATTATTAAACTAGTCACAATATTTAAAATGAAACGACGTATACTGATGAGCATCTCATTTCAGCATCAAATCACAACTCTTCTGAAATGAACAGACTCTGATATTAAAAGCAGTTATTCTAAGAGATCTGAAATTAAATGCCTCCAAAGTGTTCTTAAAGGGACAGTACACCCAAAAATGATAATTCTGTCATCATTTACTCATCCTCAAGTAGATCCAAACCTGTATGAATGTGTTTGTTCTGAACACAAAGGAAGATATTTTGAAGAAAGTTTGTAATCAGGTTGTTTTGAGGCACCATTGACTTCAATAGTAGGAGAAAAATACTGCTCTGTTTCCCTCATTCTTCAGAATATCTTCCTTTGTGTTCAGAACAAACACATTCATACAGGTTTGGATCTACTTGAGGATGAGTAAATGATGACAGAGTTTTCATTTTTGGGTGAACTGGCCCTTTAAATTTCTTTAAATTGAAACACATCAAGAGTCGAACACTTCCACTGCATTCACAACTAACTCTGAGTCAACATTCAGTGAGTCTTGAGGAATAGAAAACCATCTCGATGATGACCAGGGACCCAGTTTTTCATATTTTGAGCTATATTCCAGAAGCTGAAATGATTATATGTGATAATTCATCCCAAAACAAACGATGCTCCTCTGAGGTTCCTCCTGGACGATCACGAGCTCGAGTCAAGAACAGACCGAAAGCGTTAAATCAGCTCACGAAGCAAGCGTTTTCATTAAAAATTATACTTTTATTCATCAACGATGCATTGAATTGATGAAAAGTGACAATATAGACATTTACAAAAGATTTCTATTTCAAATAAATGCTGTTCTTTTTAACTTTATATTCATCAAAGAATCCTGAAAATTAAAAAGTATCACGGTTTCCACAAAAATATTGGAATCATAAATAATAAGTTTTAAATAAGGAACATTTTTAATATAATTTAATAAATATATTAGTGCTGTCAAACGATTAATCGCTTCCAAAATAAAAGTATTTGTTTACGCAATAAGTGCGTGTACTGTGTGTATTTATGTTATTATAATAATTATATATTATGTATATATAAATACACACACATGCATGTATATATTTAAGAAAAATATGTTATATTTGTAAAATAAATAAATAAATATAAATACATATATATATATAAATATATACATGTAAATATTTTCTAATTATATACTTTATATGTGTGTATTTATAGATACATAATATATAATTATTATTATAATAACATAATAAATATACACAGTACACACACTTATATTACGTAAACAAATACTTTTATTTTGTAAGCGATTAATGGTTTGACAGCACTAATATTATATATTAATTGTTAATATTTTTATTATATCTATTTAAGGAATTTAACAATAATAAATCATATTTATTTAAATTAATAATTTAATAATAAAAATATTTTGTCCTCATTTGTAAGTCGCTTTGGATAAAAGCGTCTGCTAAATGACTGAATGTAAATGTAAATGTAATAAAAAATATATATATATATATATAAATTTGTAAAAATAATATAAATGTTCAATTTGAAACAGCAAAATCAAAGGGTGTGGAGCATGATGCTCCTCTGAGGTTCGAGTGTCAGTGTTAAGATCACTCCACGAAGCGTGTGTTTTCATTAAAACTCTTTCAGGCGGCACACAAAGCTCATTGTGTGTCTGGGAGACCTGCCCCGGTGGTTTACTGACGCTCATTGTGGTCCAGACCGGCGTCCGATCGATGATGAACCACTGAAACCCAGCGTTAATCCCAGCGCCGCCGCTCAAGATTTAGTGCGAGTCTCGGAGGCTTCGGGCCCCGTGAGCATCTTATCATTTAATTGGCTGGAGCATTGGGAGCCGCGGATGACGTCGCTGCATTCAGAGCTGTTTACCTGCTGAAGGAACCGGACGATTCTTTATTCTCTCGCACTGAGTCTCTCGTGAATGCAGAGAGAGAAAGACCAATTCAACCGGTCAGGACAAGCACGGACATAGCTTTGAAAATACAAATACAACTCATTATGTACATTAAACACTTTAACTTTCATCCTTCCCTCGTGTTTTGTAACAAATCTTTGCCTCGCGGGTCAAAATGACCCGAAGGCCTAAAATTTAAATTTTTTAATTTAATTTTTTGTTTTTTTTTGGTCCAGAAAGCTTATATTGATCAATTTTTTATATTTTTTTTTTATGATTTTTTTGGTGATTTTTATTTAATTTAATTTTTATTTTCCTTGTTTACCTTAATCATGCATGTTATAGTGTGTCTCTATGTGTGTGTACCATGTGTGTGTGTGTGTGTTTGTGTGCATGTGTGTGTGTTTGTGTGCATGTAGGAGGGGGGGCATGTCAGTGTTTTTTGCCTTGGGAATATTGTGTAGTCTCAGCTCTTCGTTTGGATATAAATTTTGTCTGGATTGTGTCAGATTTTTTTTTTTTTTTTTTATATATAAAATAAAAATGTTTTTTCAACATTCCATAAATTCCAATGGGGGGGTCAAAATCCCTGTGAGAGAAGGATTTGTAAAAAAAAAAAATGAATTACAGCCACATAAATCCTTGAATCCACTCAATTTGTGTGTGTGTGTCTGTTCCAAATTCAAGTGGAACAAAAGTCACAAAGTCTTGTACCACTCAGATGAACACTCAATTAAAGGGGTCCTATTATGCTTTTTCACTTTTTGTATTTTAGTCAGTGTGTAGTGTGTATGTTTTGGGCATAAAACGATCTACAAAGTTACAAATCTCAAAGTCCACTCCAAAGGGAGGTATTTCGTTTTTAAAAAATCAGATATCAGAATCAGAAAGAGATTTATTGCCAAGAAAAATAATCTTGTTTAGCCTTTGATTTAAGATGACTTCTTACCCCATTGGCAGATATTTTTGCTCGTTTTAAGCAAAAACTAACTACATTTTGATAATGTTTTTCACTTAAAATCTTAAGTAATTTTACCTGTCAAGTAAATGCATCTTGATTCAAGAATGTTTAGATATTTGTTCTAGAAAACAAGACATAAACACTAAGTAAGAAGATCATTTTTTGCAGTGTACTGGTATACTGTGGTATAAAACTCACCAAAGACTCAAGAGATTTAAGATTTTGGTAAAAGCAGCCACCTGAGAGTCAAACATCCCTGCTTTACAGATGAAGAAAAGGATAGCAACATCGCACTCGCACACTCACACACTCACCCACTCACCCACTCACACACTCACACACTCACACACTCACACACTCACACACTCACACACTCACACACTCACACTCACACACACACTCACACACAGACACACACTCTCACACTCTCTCTATCTCACACACACACACACACACACACACACACAGCAGGGATTGGGTTGGGAACAAACAGGGATCAGACGCAGGGCTTCAGGGATCTGGACGCTCCTCTGTGAAGGAACATCAAACCGGCGTCAGATCCCTTCAGTCAACAGAGCGTCTGCTCCATCATTTAGCGGCTGATCTCATCTGATCTGACGGAGACGCACAAACACACACACACACACACACACACACACACAAACACACACACGCATCTGATTCCCAACACCTTCTCATGCTGCTTCTGCCATCAGATCCAGTATCTGACATTTTAAACGAGCCTTTCACCCAAAAATCAACATTTGCTCAAAACCTGCTTCTGCTGAACACGAAGGAGAAAATATAATTGTATTTTGCTATGCCATAATAATCAATGATAACTGATGACTCTAAAGTGTAAAAATTATGCAAACATACATTAAAGCATCAAATGATTACAATTTTAACGGTTACATTTTTTTTTATGGTAAAAGCCTGTTAAGTATTTAACAGTAAGGTCTTGAGTTTTCACTCAGAAATTGCAAGTAAATGTACAAAGAATCAGCAATTTTTTTATTGAATTTACTATTTTTTTTAAGGTAAGTGGTTGCAATCAACTTATTTAACCTGTTAACTAGCACCCCCCATATTGGGAATCACAGCTGAAAATGACTAACTAACTTAAAATGGTAACAGTTCCTGACTTCAGTGTGCCACACACACAATTGTGGTGTTTTTGGAAAGAAGACCCTTTGACCTTTACTATCCATCATCCAGAGTTGATGATGCTCAAAAATATAAAAAGTTATAGACACTGAAGTGCCTTGATAAAAATTGTACCACACTGAATTTTTTTAAATATTCATATAAAAATACATGAAATAAATCCTGGAGAAATCCAGAAAAGTAATGGGCTGAAAGTCACATGTCTCATGAGTTTATATTTCAAATCTGAAGAAGATACCATGAAAAATGAGATTCCTGCAGACATTTTTCTAGTCCTCCCCCCCCCCGTTTGAGGAAAAATATTTACCAAATTATTGAAGGGTTCTACTACAAACTATTAGTCTTTATACATGCCACTGCAGTTTTTCAATTATAAAACAGTAGACAGAATCTTAGACATCGTATAAGTGATTTATTTGAGCACTAGAAAAATACAATAATAATAATTTTTGAGTGATGAAAAAAAAAACAATAATAATAATAAAAAAATAACTTAAGTACATACTGATTTCCTGACAAACAGATGCTCCCCTGCTCATACATTAGTAATCACTTGCTGATGATCATTCATACATATGCTAATCATACTGATGGCTGCCCAATATAGTCAATATTCACATTATAATGGACTTTTATATAGACTGCATTCACACTGATATCTGTGAACAGTCAGTAATCAGATGCTGATTATCAGCTATACGGATGTTAATCACACAGATACAGGCCCATTCTCCACAAAACACGCAAACATATATGAAAACTGCTGCTGAAGAAAAAAAAAATGTTTTTTCTTTTTTTTTTATAGTGCTAAAAGATCGCTAAGATACGCCCCATCAGATGACAGGTGCGTCACAGCGTGCGTCATGCGCGTCGCGAGGGAGCGCCAGAATTCAAATAAACAATCTTCCGTGTATCTTTGACTTTTTTTTTTTTGGATGGTTTCATTCTGTTTGGGACATTGTCTGCTACAAAATCGTGCTGTTTTTTTACCACCAAGACGCTATTTTTGAGCGTAGTTTGTTCCATAACGGACACAAACAATAGCTCTCCCTCAAGAGATCAGACGTAAACAAAGGATTACGATCTAAATTACAGCGTTGTTGTTTCTTTGGACTAAAAGTGCTCGATGGAATGTTGTTCACTGGACCCTTATCTTTCAAACGAAACCAGGATTTACAGCAGTGGATACATTTGAGAGTCGTTATCAGGATGAATACGGTATGTGCTGCGAGTTTCCTAAACATGTTTTGATGTGTACTGCTTACACAAATTTAGCAAATACATTCCGTATAAGCTTTCTATCGAAAAACAGCGATCTGTCGTCGATGCTAGAGGCTTAGACCTTCAAAATGATATATAGTTTGTCAAGATTCATTTTGTCCTGTTTTACTTTATCTGTTTGAAAACAATGACGTGTGCAAACAAAGAGCTCTGAGGACGCTGGCGTCCTGGTGCTAGTTAACAGGTTTTAAGCTACATTTAAATAAACTAATTTAGTTGACTAACTTTCAAAAAAAAATTAAAAATCTTTTTTTTTTTTTTTTAAATGTAGCTAAAATAAATAGTTTGGAACCACTTACCTTAAAAAAAATAGTATATATTTATATATATATTTTTTTCAGTGTAATATATTGAATAAAACATGGAAGTTTATAAAAGTAGAAAAACGGAAATAATATTTTCTTGTAAAATGAACTCCAATTATTTATGTTTAGTTATTAACTTTGAAAAATAATTATTAGCGTACATGGTGAAAAACTGCATCTAATGGGACATTAGTGTAATTTTACAGTAAAATTTTCAAAGTGAAAAAGAACAAGTTATCTTAATTCACCATGCCATAATAATCAATAACAACTGAGGCGTTTAAAATGATGCAAAAATACACTAAAGCATCAAATGATCATCATTTAAACTGTAAAAAGTAATGCAACATTAAAATCATGTTAATGGGTTTCCTGTGACTTCACCTGTATACAGTGAAAAACTGCAAAAACATACATTATATCATTTAATTTTACAGTATACCTTTAAGTAAAATAAATAAATATTTTTTATATATTTTTTTTCTTGTTTTCACTGTAAATTTGATATATATATATTATACACACATATATATATACATATATACACATACACACACATATACACACACACACACACACACACACACACAATTTACAGTGAAAACAAGAATTCTGTGTGATTTTACATTAAAATAACTGTTTCTTAATTTTGTTAAATTATGCTTTGTTAATTGTTTAAAAATAAACATTCATTGCATTTTTTAGTGTCATACAGTAGATTATAGTAGTAGAAACAGATTTTAGTTATTTGGTATATTAACACTATTTCAGTTAATAAAATATGGTAAGTTTTCTGCATATTTCACAGATATGTATTTTATTCAGTGTAGTTCACATGACTTGCTCATTATATTTCATGTTTACTAAACATATGATGCTTTGTGTAAGAAACAGACACAAATAGTATAAGATTTTAGTATTATATGTCACTATAATTATATAATTATATTTAATTCACATAATACAATATATTTAGTAGTGCTGTCAAATGATTAATCGCATCCAAAATATAAGTTTTTGTTTACATTATATATGTGTGTATACTGTGTATATTTATTATGTGTATATAAATACACACACATATAGTATATATTTTGAAAATATTTACATGTATATACATTTATATATTAATATTCTTATATTTTATATTATATATAAATATATTTATTATATAAACATAAAAATTTTCTTAAAAATAATAAATTTTTATTTTTCATAAATATATACATGCATGTGTGTGTATTTATATATACATAATAAATATACACAGTACACACACACAATATGTAAACAAAAACTTTTATTTTGGATGCGATTAATCGTTTGACAGCACTAATATTTAGTATAATATTTTAACACTATTTTAGTTAATGAAATATGACAACCACAGCTGCCAGCTTACCGTAAATTTCCAATTTTTTTATATTTTTTAGTGCAGTTATGATGTGTGCATTTAAAATCAAGTCTTCTGAACTGAATATGATGCTTTGCATGAGAAACCGACACAAATATTATCTACTGAACATCAGCGATGGAGCAAAACGTCTCTAAATAAGCCGTTCGCACAGGTTTAGAGCGCCGCGAGTTTGAGTAAATGATGTTTTTATCTGAATTACTGCGGTAAGGTCTCAGAACACGGTCGAGAGAGAAGACAAGACCACGCTCTCTGCTGTAAATAAACACTAATTGGTGGATAATGTTCTTGGCTGTTGCCTGGATGATCCGCAGCCTCGAGGCGTGTTTGAATAATTCATAGGAACAGCAAACACGGCTTTATGTTGGAGGTCCACAAGGCTGGGCATTCATTACGCCGGCGTGCTGGAGCTTTCTGGAAGCACGGCCTACTATTAGAATAATCTGCATGTTGAGGAGACCAGCAGAGCTTCCGCTGGCAGACGAGAGAGAGACACTGAGCCTGTGTTCAGAGAGAGACACCTGGAACGAGACGAGAGCGTGTGGAGGCAGATCTGAGACACAGAGCACAGTCCCAGAATGCACTGCGACACGGACAGGGAAGAGAGTCCATACA
>CM041800.1:45803976-45806476 GCA_023376895.1 Aspiorhynchus laticeps | reverse complement strand
CCACTAGATGACCATCAAACTCCATTAGTGACCATATAAGGGCGTCTCCACTAGATGACCATCAAACCCCATTAGTGACCATATAAGAGCGTCTCCACTAGATGACCATCAAACCCCATTAGTGACCATATAAGGACGTCTCCACTAGATGACCATCAAACCCCATTAGTGACCATATAAGAGCTTCTCCACTAGATGACCATCAAACTCCATTAGTGACCATATAAGAGCTTCTCCACTAGATGACCATCAAACCTCATTAGTGACCATATAAGGGCGTCTCCACTAGATGACCATCAAACCCCATTAGTGACCATATAAGAGCGTCTCCACTAGATGACCATCAAACCCCATTAGTAACCATATAAGGGCGGCTCCATTTCCATATATGGTTTGAGTGATCTGAAACATGTTTTTCCATACTTTTCTCAATATTTATGATGTAGACATCACATTCAGAAGTATTAAGGGTAGTACGGCAGTATTTTATTTAAATTCAACCTCTAAAAAGCACATAAAATACATGCAATAAGAACCCTGGACGTACGTTATAGTTCACGCTGCATCAAAAATTGATAACCTATTGTTTTGCTTAATATTCAAAACACTTTTAGACCTTTTTTTCTCAAAAATTAGAATGGATTTTATCTTTTGAACACTTGACATGAACATAAATAGAGATTTTTACAGATTTTCCATGATTTTATATATGTATCACTATTTCAAAGTAAAGGTCAGAACTCGCTCTCTGACTCTGATGAGTACTCTTCTTACAAATTAACAAATTACAGTTGCTCTGTAAAATATTTCAAAAATCAGTCACCAAATATGAAAACTAGAGTCTTTAAGCTTTCAAACGATATATAGTTTGTCAAGATTGCTTTAGGTTCAGACTAAGATATTACTGTTTAAAACATGTAAATGGCAAGTAGGCGCACCGGTGGGCCCGTGACAGTTAACAGGTTAAGCTTAAACCTGCTCGAGAGCAGCTTATTTCATGTAAACGGGATTAGATTGCATCTTTTTAAGCAGAATTGATACTTAATATCTGTCCCAGCCACCGCTACTTTATTACAAGAGTATCCTACTGATCCAGGGACAATAATTTAAAATAATAATCATTTCAAAATGTATTTAAATATAATATAATAATGCTATATAATGTTAATGCTAATAATACTACACTGTAAAAAAAAATCTGTAAAATTTACGGTAAAAAAACGGCTGCCGGAATTCTACCGTAAAAAATACGGTAACAACATTTTAGGTTTTACGGTTTTAACTTAAATTTACTGGAATTCTGGGAATGTCAGTTTACGTTTTTTTCCCTGTAAATTTTACCGTTAACCATTTAACAGGTTTTTACTGTAGCATTTTCACAGTTTTTTACCGTTAAAATCACGGTCATTTTTTTACAGTGTATAGACACAGCCAGTTTTACTGACTGAAAGATTTATTTGTCATAAAATAATTACTTCATAATTGTATTGGAGTCTTACACACATGCTATACTGTTAATCTGAGCCGTGCATTAATTTGAGTGGTGACAGATATTATGGGATGTGGCTTGATGGAGCACATGAGATGCAGATAACATGATATTGATGCTTAAGAAACTTTAATTAATGCTGTCATATAGCAAATCGGTTTCAAAGATAAAATTAAATGAATTGCTAATTACTACATTGAAATAAAAATGTAAAGCCTGTTCAAATATTAGAAATCGTGAATATAAATAATTGGGAATTATATAAAAATAATTAAATAAAATAAAAACAGTGCACATTTCATTGATCTATTATAACATTTATGTAGTTTTGTTCGCTTGACTGTTTCCTTATAAAAGTCCAGAAATGTGTCAATTGTTTTTAATTATATGATGTCATAACGTTGCTGTCTTGCCGTCAGCAAATCGCTGCGTTGCTGGTTTCGAGTATCGATACATCTGCCCTTTTAAACCAACCCATGAACACGCAATTATCTCAGATAACTCAATCCAGCCATACTAATCATCAACAACAGGTGCTCTCGAAGAATTAGCCAGATCATGATTAGCGCGATGATATCATCTTGGATGTGTTATTTGATCTCGGATGTAATAAGCGACGTATGAAGAACGGACCCCAGATCTGCTGAGATCCTCACAACCTTCAACAAACTGTTAGATACACAAACACAGCTAACCAGCTGATCCTCTACAACACTCAAAGACTCGTACTATAATAACTGCTATTGACCAAAAACAAGGGAAAACAGGAGGGTTTGTAGACTCTCAGCATCCCACTGCGAGCGTAACACACATCTTGCACAATTTTTGCCTGCCGTCAGTGTAATTACTGTATTAACGGTTGAGAGACGGCTGAAATCATAGAGAGCAGCAATAAAGACTCTTTATATTCAACAGCTCCTCACAGAGAGAGAGAGAGAGAGAGAGAGAGAGAGAGAGAGAGAGAGAGAGAGAGAGAGAGAGAGAGAGACAGAGAGAGAGAGAGAGAGAGAG
>CM041800.1:45781476-45788976 GCA_023376895.1 Aspiorhynchus laticeps | reverse complement strand
GTGCGTGTGTGTATGTGTGTGCGTGTATGTGTGTGTGTGTATATATGTGTGTATGTATGTGTGTGTGTATGTGTGTGTGTGTATGTGTGTGTGTGTGTATGTATGCGTGCATGTATGCATGTGTGTCTGTGTGTGTGTGTGTGTGTGTGTGTGTGTGTATGTATGTATGCATGTATTTATGTATGTATATATATATATATTTGGTTTGTATTTATCTGTATTATTACATCTACTGTTAGTGTTATCTGTATGCACCAGGGAGTAAGAGAGTAACGCAATTTCAATTCTCTGTATGTATGTACGGTACATGTGGCAGAATTGACAATAAAGCTGACTTTGACTTTGATAAAAAGACACAATTACCTTTTTTTCTTTTATTCAGTGGTGGAAACGGGCCTCCACATCATCCTCACTTAACACTTGAACCAAATACAGGAAATACATCATATAAGTAGTCAAGTGCAAAGACCGCATGTGTGTGTTTTTGGACAAGGCATCAGCCACCAATACTCACTCACTGCTTTCACTTAAGAGAGTCCATTTTTTCAATTATCTGGCAACCTTCGCTACCGCTCATTAACGCGCTGGCATTAAAAACTCGGCAAAAATAAACAGCGAGCTTTGGCGAAGCGTGGCGCTTTCACACCTTCCATCAAATCATGCCGAGAGGACGCCAACTTCACTGTTAATCGTGCAGAACCGAGGAGAGATACACAACAGACCGCGTTCTCCCTTGATTGCGACCCTCCGCATCCATGCATCCATCCATCCAAAACCTCCCTCTCACCTCGCGCTCATCATTAGAGAGAACGCAGACCCTTGGAGCATTAATTAGTGCTATTTTCTGGAGTGTCTGGACCTTCTTGCTCGCCGCCGCCTCTGAATGTTAACTCGCGTAAACAATCTGCTGCATAACAAGTTGTTGTTTTTCTCAGCGGCCAAGTTTTTAATATGTTGATGGAGAAATTACTCGAGCGCGGCGGCCATCGCGTTACTGAAATCCCTCGTGCTTGTACTTACATCTGTTTTCCTTCTCTAACTCTCGGTTTGCATCCCTAAAATACTCCTCTGCTGTATCATGTGTCTTTGTACACACACCCGTGGATCGGCTCCAAACCCAGAACGCACAGGCAGCATTTTAAAGCATCCTAAGCTCGCTGCTAGAATGAAGGCCTAGAGCTGATTGTCAAGTAATTCTGATGCAGAGTCGCATGCATGCTTCACTGAGAGGGCAATCCCTCAATGCACTGCAATCCATCCAAAATTGCAAAAAAAAAAAAAAAAAATTTGTCTAGAATTTCAATGAAACCTCATAAAACTTTATGCATAATTATAAATATCGAGTTTAGCATGTCAACTTGATCTTCTGAACAATCACATGCATCCTTCACAGAGAGGACAATCCCACCATGCACTACAAAAAAACTTTCCAAAATTGCAATAAATAAACGTTTCGTATTCAATATTTTTTATCTGGCATTTCAATGAAAGCTCATAAAACTTTATGCATAATAATTATAAATATCGAGTTTAGCATGTCACCTTGATCTTCTGAGCAAATTCTGATCACATGCATCCTTCACAGAGAGGGCAAACCTTCATGCATTGCAAAAAAATCTATCCAAAACTAATAATATTTTTCGTAATCAATATTTTTGTCTTCCTGTAAAAGATCATACAACTGCATGCATAAGAACTATAAGTGTGTTTATGTTTAACATGTCAGCTTACCAGATATTTCTAAAAAACAAGAGTGCAGTAAAGATGTTGCATGAAGCATTTTAAGGCATTTTAAGCTCACTGCTAAGATGAAGGCAGAGTATGTGGCTTAGATCTGCATCACATGCATCCTTTACAGAGAGGACAATCAAGGTTCTTGTTTATTTGTCACATACACAATCATACAGGGTATAATCAGTAGTGAAATGTAGGATCCCACAATGCACTGTACAAAATACATGCAACACTGCAAAAATCTATATTTTTGTCTTGTCTCTAGTAAAGGCTCATAAAGTGCATATTAATTATAAAAGTGTGTTTTATGTGGAGTTTAGCATGTCAACAAATTCTGATGCAACATCACATGCATCCTTCACAGAGAGAGAAAACCTTCAATGCACTGTGAAAAATCTATCCAAAATTGCAAAAAAATAAGTTTTCAATCAATATTTTTGTCTTTTTTCAGCAAAAGCTCATAAAACTGCATGCATGATAATTGTAAGAGATGGAGTTTAACATGTCAGCTTTCTCAATGTTTCTATTGAAAAACAAGAGTGCAGTAAAGATGTTGCATGAAGTGTTTTAAGCATTCTAAGCTCACTGCTAGAATGAAGGCAGAGCGATCATGAGGCCTAGACCTGATTCTCAATGAATTCTGATGCAGAATCACATGCATCCTTCACAGATAGAGCAAACTTTCAATGCATTGCAAAAAAAATCTATCCAAAACTGAAACAAAAAGAAAATGAAATAAAAATGTTCAGCTTCTTTTCCAGCAAAGGTTCATAAAACTGCATGCATAAGAACTATAAACATGTGTTTACATGGAGTTTAGCATGTCAACTTATGAGGTATTTCTACTGCAAAACGAGTGCAAAGCATGAAGCATTTTAAGGCATCGTAAGCTCACTGCTAGAATGAAGGCAGAGCGATCATGTGACTTAGATCTGCATCACATGCATCCTTCACAGAGAGGACAATCCCACAATGCACTGTGAAAAAAATCTATCCAATCAAAGCAAAAGTCATTTTTAATCAATATTGGTCTCATATAAACTCATAAAACTGCATGCATAATAATTGTAAAATAGTTTTTTAGCATGTTGATTTCATTTCAGTTACACCACACAATTTCCCAGTAGAGTAAAACAAATCAAGATATACTCTGAAAACAAGTTGAAAATATCAAAGTAAATTGATCCTATTTTAATGGGACAGTTCAGCCCAGAATGATCATTCTGTCATCATTTACTCCCCCTCATGTCGTTCCAAACCCGTATGACTTTATTTCTTCTGAGGAACATAAAAGATGACATTTGGAGAAATGGCTCTCAGTTTTGTTTTGGTAAGTCAATGGGGTTCAACTGTTTGGTTCCCAAATCCCAATGTTGTTCTTTTTCAAATGATGACAGCATGTTTATTTCTGTGTGAACTATTTCTTGAAGGATGTAGATGTTTCTACTGCAAAACAAGACAAAATACTGACTGAGAAAACGGCAAACAATTGTTTCACAATCAATATTTTAGACTTGTTTTCCAGTAAAAGCTCAAAAACTGCACGCATAATTATGAAATTATTTTAGCATGTAAGCTGCAAAAGTATTTCAATTTCATGACAATTACATATTTGCAAATAGAGTAACACATATCAATATATACTCTCCGAAAACAAGTTTTTTGAAGGTAATTTATCCCTTTTTAAATTAATATTTGGTTATTGTTTACTCACCTTCAAGTTGTTCTAAAGCTGTATGACTTTATTTTGGGGAACATAAAAGATATACTGAGAATATACGTTTTATTCTATATAATTAAAGTAAAAAATGTTGGTTTATTCCCAATTTTCTCCATTTGTAAAAGATGTAAATAGATTTGGGGCGAACTGTTCCTTTAAGGATGTTTAGATGTTTCTATTAGAAAACAAGACAAAATACTTTAAAATTAATGAGTGCAGTAAAGATGTCACATGATGCATTTTAAACAATCCCACAATACACTGCAAAAAATTCATCCAGCCATGCAAAAGTCATTTTTGTAATCAATATTTTTCTAATTTTCCAGTAAAATAATAATAATAATAAAACATGAGCTCATAAAACAGCATGCATAATAAATGTAAAGCAAAATGCATTTTAGATGGAGTTAAGCGTGTCAACTTCACAGATTATTTATAAAAAAATTAATAAAAAAAAATTAGAGTGTAACACAAAATTATATATTTTCTGAAATCGAGTTTAAAGTCTCACACTGTGCATCACAATGTTTCAGGGATGTTTCAACTGGAAAACAAAAAATATTGACTAAAATGAGAAAAGATGGACAAAGCAAAAACAATGCATACTTTAAATGCTGGAGAATATCATGAAACAGGCTCATGTCAAACTCTTCTGGAATCAACTCATGTGTGAATCTTGTAGAGCGTCTATCTGTATATCTGCCTGTCTCTCTCTCTCTCTCGTGCCAATTAGTCAAACTCTGTGTGTGTGTGTGTGTGTGTGTGTGTGTGTGTGTGTGTGTGTGTGTGAGTGATTCATTAGCTTTTATCCTCTTCATTTGAACACGTCTGTGTGTATTTAGTGTGTATGTGTTTGTCCAGCGCTGTCACACACGGTCACATCTCAAGGCCAATTACGGTGACATCACATTACACACACACACACACACTGCTGTACAGCGTGATACAGAGTGTGTGTAACATACTGAAATGTCACATGCATGTCAGAACCGTCCGTACAGACTGATGTGATCCGATTGGTGCAGCAGGCGAGCGCTGAGCTGTGATTGGTCACTGGATTATCAGAGTGACGGCACACAAATGCTCGTAAACCTCAAACATAATCCGATCAAGCACATGAAAGGCAGACGTGAAGAAATGATTCCCTTTCAGATCATAAGTGTGAATCTGAACTGAAAAACAAGGAATTTACAATTCAGTACTGCATTGTAATTTAAAGACATTCAACACGTGATGCATTCTGGAAGTTTTCTTGCATTCTGATCCACAAAACAAACTGCATACAAATTTATATATGTGACACTTCTTCAAACAATCTCTTAGCCACTACATACAACACCCTAGCAACCACCTACACATCCTAGCAACACCACACCACAACATATTTATGTAAGTGGCACATCAAACCTCGTCCTAGCACCTACCTTATATACCCTAGCAACCACCTGTGCATCCTAGCAACAACCTAGAAACAACCTAGAACACCCTAGCAACCACCTGTGCATCCTAGCAACACCTTGGAAACCACCTATAACACCCTAGCAACCACCTGTGCATCCTTCCAGCACCCTAATAACCACCTATAACACCCTAGCAACCACCTGTGCATCCTAGCAACACCCTATAAACCACCTAGAACACCCTAGCAACCACCTGTGCATCTTAGCAACACACTAATAACCACCTAGAACACCCTAGCAACCACCCTGAACTTCCTAGCAACCATACTGCAAACTCCTAGCAACCACCCATACATCCTAGCAACACCCCAGAAACTACCACCTAAACTACATACATATTTATATAGGTGGCACTTCAAGCAACCACCTAGAACACCCTAGCAACCGCTTTGAACTTACAAGCAACCATGCTGCAACCTCCTAGCAACACCCTAGAAACCTGAACGCCCTAGATACCATCCTGCAACTGCAGGGAAGCCACCTAGCAACACCCTAAGAACCACCTGGAGACAGCCCTGAAGCCCCTAGAAACCATGCTATAACTGCATATAAACCACCACGCAACTCCCTAGAAACCACCCTAGCAACCACCTGGCATCCACCCTGAACTCCCTAGAAACCGTGCTGCAACTGCATAGAAAACACCTGGCAACTCCCTAAAAACCACCCTAGCAACCACCCTGAACTCTCTAGAAACAATGCTGTAACTGCATAGAAACCACCCTAGCAACAACCCTGAACTCCGTAGAAACCATGCTTCAACTGCATAGAAACCACCTAGCAACTCCCTAGCAACGCCCTAGTAACCACCCACATAGAGTTAGGGTTATTAACCTTAAACTAAACCTCTATCACTCTAACCCTATTTTCAAACGCTTTTAAAGACCTATTTTCAAAAAAAATCAAGACTTTGTCAAACCAACATTCAGAGTTTATCTGGACAAACGTTGCTTAAAGCACTACACCAAACATTAGTCGACAATCTTGCAAAACAAGAACTTTTTATAACCGATATTTCTTAAATATATATCACCATCTGATTCAATTTTCCAGACGTGTGAAGGACACTTGATCGTTATCTGATAGATAGCAGCATAAGAGGACACTGTAAACAGTCAGTTTGGTGAACAGTTGGTTAGATAAATACATGTAGGACGCATATGTTGCACCCACATATTTTTCTGTCTCTAAAATAACAGAACGGCGTAACGTGAGAGAAGCTTCCACATGAACAGCCTCTGTGTCATTAATCACTGACGGATGTGTTTTATTAGTGTTTGGCTGCAGGTGCCGCGGCTCCCGTCGTCTCCAGAGCTCTCAGATATTTAATTTCATTCTCCAATGGCACAGAGAAAGACTCTGCTCTTCATCACCTCTTAACCGGCTCTAGAACCGGCGGGGCCACTAAAACAGAAGCACAGCGAGGGGCCGCCGGCAGAACTCAAACCACTGCCGCAAATAAAGCACTGTTTATCTCCAGCGGCCAGCCGTGGTGTTTCTTCAGTCCAGATAAGAGCCGCGGTGGCGTCTGTCACTCAGAGCCGGGTAAAACAGCTCAAATGAAGTCGAGTCTCTGTATGAAACTCTGCTGCAGAGCTTTAACAGAGATCTGAGCCATCAGATGCTCAACCAGAGATATGAAGGTTTATCACTCAGACAATAATAAAATATACCGCTTTCTCCATGATTACGACTGTATGTCAATGTATAACGGAGCAGGACATTTTCTATCATTTCTCTGATATTTATGATTTTACAGGACTGAGTCTGGTTTATAGCCTCTAATGTTCCCTACTAAAGTTAAAGGGAAAGATCATGACTTGTGAAAAACAATGGAAGATATTTTGAAGAATGCTGGTAACCAAATGCATCCTAGCAACACCCTATAAACCACCTAGAACACCCTAGCAACCTCCATGACCTTCCTAGCAACCACCCATGCATCCTAGCAACCATCTAGAAAAACCTAGCAACCACACAGAACTTCCTAGCAATGACCCATGCATCCTAGTAACACCTTAGAAACCACCTAGAACAACCTAGCAACCATTCTGTAGCCTCATAGCAACCACCCACGCATCCTAGCAACCACCTAGAACAACCTAGTAACCACCAAAAACTTCCTAGCAACGACTCATGCATCCTAGCAACACCTTAAAAACCACCTTGGACAACCTAGCAACCACCTAGAGCAACCTAGCAACCACCCATGCATGCAAGCAACACCTTAGAAATCACCTAGAATACCCTAGCAACCCTGCTGTAACCTCCTAGCAATGACCCATGCATCCTAGCAACACCCTAGAAACGACCTAGAACACCCTAGCAACCACCAAAAACTTCCTAGCAATGACCCATGCATCCTAGCAACACATTAAAAACCACATTGGACAAGCTAGCAACCATCTAGAGCAACCTAGCAACCACCCATGCATGCAAGCAACACCTTAGAAACCACCTAGAATACCCTAGCAACCCTGCTGTAACCTCCTAGCAATGACCCATGCATCCTAGAACACCCTAGAAACGACCTAGAACACCCTAGCAACCACCAAAAACTTCCTAGCAATGACCCATGCATCCTAG
>CM041800.1:45763976-45776476 GCA_023376895.1 Aspiorhynchus laticeps | reverse complement strand
TGGTTTTGGCAGTGTATCACGGTTGCCACAAAAATATTGTGCTGTTTTCAACATTGATAATAATCAGAAATGTTTCTTGAGCAGCAAATCAGCATATTATTATGATTTCTGAAGATCATGTGACACTGAAGACTGCAGTAATGATGCTGAAAATACAGCTTTGATCACAGAAATAAATTATATTTTAACAGATATTCACACAGAAAACAGTATCTAATAATATCTAATAATATTTCACAATTTTCACTGTACTTTCTTTTTCAAAAAAATGCACACTTGGTGAGCTGAAGAGACTTCTTTTAAATACATAATCATTATGCCATATTATTCTATTTATTATATATAACTCTACCATATATATATATATATGTGTGTGTGTGTGTGTGTGTGTAATGAAATATTTAAGACTAAATATCTATGTATACTAATGTAACACTTAGTAAAGATTTGTCAACCTTTCCATCGCTACTGTTTTTTTGCACACAAGTCGATTCAGTTGTTCCTACATTTTTCGTATGTATTTTAGTATGAAAGTTATTGATGAATCATGACTTGTTCGTGAAATATCACGCTTCGTGCACAAGACCTGCTGTTCTAAACTTCACAAAGACTCCGTGTCAGTCTTTTAATGACTCATTCATAATGTCTCTGCATGCTCAATCTTAAGAGCTCTGAAAGAGAAATAAGACATACTTTAGGCTTTTAGCTGAACTTCTGACAGTTTGAAGCATTTCTTTTTTTCCTCTGAGCGAGCGGCAGTAATCAGACACGGACAGACTTTGAGTGACACCTCAAACGTGCGAGCGAGTCTTCTGCTGAATTAAAGCACCGGTAGGAGTCAGTCAGGGCCCTGCGGCACTCAACACATCAATCATCGCACTATTGGAAGACCTGAGCGTGTGTTATTTATTCGGCACATCCAGGAATTACCCAGCGCTAATCGATGATAGCTGGAGCGCTGTGAGGAGACCAGAGATGCTTATAAATCACATGCATGCTAAAGAGCTGCTGGACCCTCCTCTGAGTATGTGCGGTTAGTGCTTCACTCCACAGGTTAAGAGATCTGACTCCAACACACACTCACTCACACACACACACACAGACACACAGACACACACACACACACACACACACACACACTCACACTCACACTCACACACACACACACACACACACACACACACACACACACACACACTCACACACACAGACAGAGACACACACACAGACACACACACTCACAGACACATACTCACACGGATACTCTCTCACACACACTCTCACTCACACTCACAGACACAGACTCAGACACTCACATACACACACACACATACACACACACACACAGACACAGACATAGGCACAGACATAGACACACACACACACACACACACTCACACAGACACACACACACACACACACACACACAGACACACACACAGACACACACACACACACACTCACACTCACACTCACACACTCACAGACACACACACTCACACTCACACTCACACACTCACAGACACATACTCACACGGATACTCTCTCACACACACTCTCACTCACACTCACAGACACAGACTCAGACACTCACATACACACACACACATACACACACACACACACACACAGACACAGACATAGACATAGACACACACACACACACACGCTCACTCACAGACACACACACTCACAGACACATACTCACACGGATACTCTCTCACACACACTCTCACTCACACTCACACACACACTCACACAGACACACACACTCACAGACACACAGACTCACACTCACAGACACAGACTCACAGACACTCACATACACTCACACACACTCTCACACAGACACACACACTCACACACACACTCACAGACACTCACACACACACACACACACACACACAGACACAGACATAGACACAGACACAGACACACACACACGCTCACTCACAGACACACACACTCACAGACACATACTCACACGGATACTCTCTCACACACACTCTCACACTCACACTCACAGACAGACTCACAGACACTCACACTCACACAGACACACACACTCACAGACACACAGACTCACACTCACAGACACAGACACAGACACTCACATACACTCTCACACAGACACACACACTCACACACACACTCACAGACACTCTCATACAGACACACACACTCACACACTCACACACAGACACAGACTCACAGACACTCACATACACTCACACACACTCTCACACAGACACACACACTCACACACACACTCACAGACACTCACACACACACACACACACACACACACACAGACACAGACACACACACACACGCTCACTCACAGACACACACACTCTCTCACACACACTCTCACTCACACTCACACTCACAGACAGACTCACAGACACTCACACTCACACAGACACACACACTCACAGACACACAGACTCACACTCACAGACACAGACTCACAGACACTCACATACACTCACACACACTCTCACACAGACACACACACTCACACACACACTCACTGCACACAGACTCACATACACTCACTCACACACACTCTCACACAGACACACACACTCACACACAGACACACAGACTCACACACACACACTCTCACACAGACACACACACTCACAGACACACAGACTCACACTCACAGACACAGACTCACAGACACTCACACACACACTCACACAGACACACAGACTCACACACAGACACACACACACTCACACACTCTCACACACACACACACACACACACACTCTCACACAGACACACACAGACTCACACACACTCACACACACTCTCACACAGACACACACACACACACAGACACACACACAGGAGAAATCACTCATAAAACATCACACACTCACAGGTTTTCAGACACATAATCATGGCAGCGTCCCAGAACACAGGAAACGTTCTGCCAAAGTTATGAACAAACGTTCTTCCAGTAATGATAATAGAATATTCGCTCAATGTTATCTGGTCTGTAGTCATGTTATCAAAACATTAGCACAAAAACTATTTACTTATCATAAAATGTTTTTTTCTGAAACATTTAGTTGGATGTTCATCTAACGCTGTTTTAAACATTACTACTAGTCAATTCAGTTGATTCAGAGAGCATTCAAAAGTCTCCATAATGTCTGTAAAATTAATTGAATATCGAACCCTTAATGTTTTCTCTAATGTTCACATAACATAAAAAATAATCATTTTTAAAACATTTTAAAATTGAACATTCTGAGAAGTAACATTTTCATAACTTAATGGTAACATTCACATAACCAAGAATAAACTTTTTCTTTTTTTTTTAAATGACCTTTTGAACATTTTGAGAAGTAGCATTTTCATAACTTAACGGGAATGTTCAAATAACCATAAATAAATGTATTTAAATCCTTTTAAAAAACTGGACGTTTTAAAGGTTCTGAGAAGTAATGTTTTCATAGCTCAATGGGAACGGTCTCAGAACATATTTATAACATATTAGCTGGGACCGTGTATTCTTTGAAGTATACTATAGAATATGAATATGGCAATTCAGGACCATGGTATTTATCAAAGTACCATGGTATTATCAGGACTGGATTGGTCCAAAGCTGTTACTCAGCAACCATAAACAACATACTAATGAATATTGATATGACCTATGAACGTGACTGCGTAAACTGTGTTTATTAATATTTATCAATTATTGAATGCATGTATTAATATCTTAATAAAGCCATAAGACACTCAAGGACGTATGTTATGGTGTTTTACCACAGTCAAAACACAAAGCAGAGTAAAAAAAAAAAATCACTGTTAAACACAGTCTTGTTGCTTTAAATCTCAGATGCTTATTTCTTCAGAATTCTGTTCATAAAACGTTCTATTGGCATGTTTATCACTTTAAATATTTGCATTGAGAGCTCTAGTGATCGATCAATCATTGCTGATTTATCCTGCGCATCTGCACACATCGCTGAAGACCCAGCTTGATGAAGAGCAGCACAGCTGTGATGTAAATCAGATTTGATGTACATATGCATACAGTACATACAGTCACTGCGCGAGCCATGCTGCCTCCTACAGGACGAGGGAGGAACTGACACAAATACAACGGACCTCCACCACGTACTATCGCAATACTCCAACATATGCATGCAAAACTAAGTTTCTAAGGTTATAAATGTATATATGCAATCACTTGCTGTGATGTTTTGGGTCCAAATGCGATTTTAATTTCAAAAGCACAATTAATATATTAAAAATCACATCACACTCTCGTAATATGATCACTGAATTTGCGCATAAAAGTAAATATTGATATTTAATCTCATGCAAAAGTAATGCATTTAAACTTTGAATAACAGCTAGTCATTATTCCATATAAATAGCAATGGAAAAAACAAAAACCTACTCAAAGTGACACACATTACGCACCATTATCTATGCATTTACACATATCGATTTAAACCTCACTAATGTCCCTGTTACACACAGGAAAATCTATTGTTCAGACAGCTAAAACGACCCCTTTTAAGCTCCGTTTTGCATCCCTTCGGGCTACAAGAGAACCAAATCGGAGTTACATTGGAACTGATGGGCTTGTGTTGCATCCAAAATATGTCCAACGGGCTCTGAATCTTTAAACAGACTATTAAAGTCTCACAATTAGAGCTTATTTAAGGACTCCGTTTCTGAACAGCACGAGAATGCATGACATGTCAATGCACTGGGAGCAAATGCAATGCACAGGCGTCTGATTCACTACTTGTGCACATTCATATCATAGTATTATGAGGTGTGATTGACAGGTGCTGCCTCAGAATAAGCGCCAAAGAAATCCACACAATGCACAAATGTTCTGAAGCTTATAAAAACTTCAGCGAAGCAGCGCAATGTCTTTGGTTTGTTCGAGAGATTCATTTATAGCCAAATCAATCAATGCAACGAACTAATGCATTAAACAGAAATCCATAGAGTAACGCATCTGAGCTCACATTTAAATGCATCATCAAATAATAGCTATTTCTCTAAAGAGTAGCCTATAAAAATGTTTAGGTTTCTAAAGAACTGTCATAAATCATTTTAAGAGATCTGGACACAAACAGGTGCTTTTCACTGAAGTCTGTTTCTATGATCCAAACATCTGCGACTCTCTCAAAGCTTCGGGTTTGCGGTGATGTTTCTAAATCAGAGCACAGAACCCGTCATTAGCGTTCCTCCGCCGCCCATCAAACTTTACACGAGACTCCAAAACAAGCCCCGAATCACGCGACGCTCGCGCTCTCGGTTTAACGGAGCCCTGTCTCCGAGGTAAAGCAGCAGCTCTTACCTTTAAACACCTGCGCTCTCGCGGACACCAGGACGCCGATCGCGGTGAAGAGGAACGTGAAAAGTTTGTCCATCCTGGCGGCGTCGGTACCGTGAAGCGCGGACTCCCGCGGACCGGACTCTGTGCAGGAGCGGCTGTTTTGGGGAGGCTCTCGGTCGCGAGTGTTTCTCCGGTTCTCCCGGAGCCGCGTGAGTGTGTGTGAGTTGGTGATTACCGGGCGGCGGGTGTGTTCTCCGGTAGAGGGTGTGTTTTGTGGGAGCTTTGACTGGTTCTCCTCCCACTGAGAGCGACACACAGCTGGACACTCATTCATTCACAATCACTGCTAAAACTTTACTCACGCGCTGACATACATCTACACTTTCATCTAGCGTTTCAAAGCTATCTATCTATCTATCTATCTATCTATCTATCTATCTATCTATCTATCTATCTATCTATCTATCTATCTGTCTGTCTGTTTGTCTGTCTGTCTATCTATCTATCTATCATCTATCATCTATCTATCTGTCTGTCTGTCTGTCTATCTATCCATCTATCATCTATCTATCTATCTATCTATCCGTCTGTCTGTCTGTCTGTCTGTCTGTCTGTCTGTCTGTCTATCTATCTATCTATCTGTCTGTCTGTCTGTCATCTATCTATCTATCTATCTATCTATCTATCTATCTATCTATCTATCTATCTAATCTGTCTGTCTGTCTATCTATCTAACTATCTGTCTGTCTGTCTGTCTGTCTGTCTGTCTGTCTATCTATCTATCTATCTATCTATCTGTCTGTCTGTCTGTCTGTCTGTCTGTCTGTCTGACTCTATCTATCTATCTATCTATCTATCTATCTATCTATCTATCTATCTATCTATCTATCTATCTATCTATCTTTGTTTATCTATCTATCTGTCTATCTATCTACCTATCTACCTGTCTGTCTGTCTGTCTGTCTGTCTATCTATCATCTATCTTTGTTTATCTATCTATCTGTCTATCTATCTATCTATCTATCTATCTATCTATCTATGTTTATCTATCTATCTGTCTATCTATCTATCTGTCTATCTATCTATCTATCTATCTATCTATCTGTCTGTCTGTCTGTCTATCTATCTATCTATCTATCTATCTATCATCTATCATCTATCATCTATCTATCTGTCTGTCTGTCTATCTATCCATCTATCATCTATCATCTATCTATCTGTCTGTCTGTCTGTCTGTCTGTCTGTCTGTCTGTCTATCTATCTATCTATCATCTATCATCTATCTATCTATCTATATCTGTCTGTCTGTCTGCCTGTCTATCTATCTATCTATCTATCTATCTATCTGTCTGTCTATCTATCTATCTATCTATCTATCTATCTATCTATCTGTCCGTCCGTCTGTCTGTCTGTCTGTCTATCTATCTGTCCGTCTGTCTGTCTGTCTGTCTATCTATCTGTCCGTCTGTCTGTCTACAGTATCTATCTATCTATCTATCTGTCCGTCCGTCTGTCTGTCTGTCTGTCTATCTATCTGTCCGTCTGTCTGTCTACAGTATCTATCTATCTATCTATCTATCTATAGACTGATGGTCTGTTGTTCTGTCTATCTAGTCATGTAAGTTAAATTTGTATGACTTCAATGCAGCTTTACAGAAAAATGTTGAAGCAGTCATTCTGTAAGGTCCTCATTTTAGCAATTCAATTATAATAAAATGATGCTTTAATATGTTTGCCTGCTCTTCTCTGGCTTTGTATAGTGTGGATGCATGTTTCTAAGTTTAGCACGAGTCACATAACTAGTCATTATCCTGAACCTTAAGAGCGTGAGCATGCTGTGTACATGCGTTCACAGTAATAACTCTCCAGTAATTACTCATGTTACAGTTTTTCTCAGTGGCTTTGGTGTATTTCTCAGATCAGAAATGAAATTTTAAAAACTACTTGTTCAACCTCCACATCATCATAGTCACTTGTGCACATCATAAAAGCAGTTTCTCGTTCTTTTGAACAAAGTGTGATTGCTTTGTTACATTCATGCAATTGATTATGTACATTTGATAATGTTTCCTACATTATCAGGTGCTAATATCATGTTGCTCAAAATGTGTTATATAGTTATCTGTGCTATAGTCTTACCCCTCAAAACATCTAGTCATTAGTTCATCGTATAAGTCAATAAAAGCAGAATGGTTGATCTAGTTGTCATAAACTGTCAAACATATTTTCTACACATTTCTATTAGACTTTTTGTAAATTTGTCATGAATTGTGCAAGTGAATCTTGACTTTCACTAATGAAGAGAATGTAGATCAACCAATGACAAACCAGTTCTCTGAAATAGCTCAAAGGAGCATCTCATGAATCTTCAATTGGAAAGCATATAGACAGAGGACTACACAAGAGTTACAAATTCTGACAGTGGATGAACATCTAGAAAACCATCAGGGTCAACAGACGAGAGGAAGAAGAGGAGTAAGGATGCATGGAAGGGTACAGAGGCAAAACAGAGGAAGAGGAAGAAGAGGAGTAAGGATGCATGGAAGGGTACAGAGACAAAACAGAGGAAGAGGAAGAAGAGGAGTAAGGATGCATGGAAGGGTACAGAGACAAAACAGAGGAAGAGGAAGAAGAGGAGTAAGGATGCATGGAAGGGTACAGAGGCAAAACAGAGGAAGAGGAAGAAGAGGAGTAAGGATGCATGGAAGGGTACAGAGACAAAACAGAGGAAGAGGAAGAAGAGGAGTAAGGATGCATGGAAGGGTACAGAGGCAAAACAGAGGAAGAGGAAGAAGAGGAGTAAGGATGCATGGAAGGGTACAGAGACAAAACAGAGGAAGAGGAAGAAGAGGAGTAAAGATGCATGGAAGGGTACAGAGGCAAAACAGCAGAGAGGAAGAAGAGGAGTAAGGATGCATGGAAGGGTACAGAGGCAAAACAGAGGAAGAGGAAGAAGAGGAGTAAGGATGCATGGAAGGGTACAGAGGCAAAACAGAGGAAGAGGAAGAAGAGGAGTAAGGATGCATGGAAGGGTACAGAGACAAAACAGAGGAAGAGGAAGAAGAGGAGTAAGGATGCATGGAAGGGTACAGAGGCAAAACAGAGGAAGAGGAAGAAGAGGAGTAAGGATGCATGGAAGGGTACAGAGACAAAACAGAGGAAGAGGAAGAAGAGGAGTAAGGATGCATGGAAGGGTACAGAGACAAAACAGAGGAAGAGGAAGAAGAGGAGTAAGGATGCATGGAAGGGTACAGAGACAAAACAGAGGAAGAGGAAGAAGAGGAGTCAGGATGCGTGGAAGGGTACAGAGACAAAACAGAGGAAGAGGAAGAAGAGGAGTAAGGATGCATGGAAGGGTACAGAGACAAAACAGAGGAAGAGGAAGAAGAGGAGTAAGGATGCATGGAAGGGTACAGAGACAAAACAGAGGAAGAGGAAGAAGAGGAGTAAGGATGCGTGGAAGGGTACAGAGGCAAAACAGAGGAAGAGGAAGAAGAGGAGTAAGGATGCATGGAAGGGTACAGAGGCAAAACAGCAGAGAGGAAGAAGAGGAGTAAGGATGCATGGAAGGGTACAGAGGCAAAACAGAGGAAGAGGAAGAAGAGGGCAAGGATACGTGGAAGGGTACAGAGACAAAACAGAGGAAGAGGAAGAAGAGGAGTAAGGATGCATGGAAGGGTACAGAGACAAAACAGAGGAAGAGGAAGAAGAGGAGTAAGGATGCATGGAAGGGTACAGAGACAAAACAGAGGAAGAGGAAGAAGAGGAGTAAAGATGCATGGAAGGGTACAGAGGCAAAACAGAGGAAGAGGAAGAAGAGGAGTAAGGATGCATGGAAGGGTACAGAGACAAAACAGAGGAAGAGGAAGAAGAGGAGCAAGGATACGTGGAAGGGTACAGAGGCAAAACAGCCGAGAGGAAGAAGAGGAGTAAGGATGCGTGGAAGGGTACAGAGACAAAACAGAGGAAGAGGAAGAAGAGGAGTAAGGATGCATGGAAGGGTACAGAGGCTAAACAGAGGAAGAGGAAGAAGAGGGCAAGGACAGAGGCACATATCAGATGAAATAAGGGACACTATCGTGGAGCATGTTGTCAATCATGGCCTTACAATGGCTGAAGGGTGCAGCTAAATATTGGGAGATTGACCATATCCTCAATACTGTAATTCAAACATTTCCAAACAGTCTCTTTCAATCAATCCCACATACAGTAATGTGTAAATGTGTACTTTTGAAAGGATATATGGCATACATAAGAAGCACAGCCTTCTGCATTTCAGTACAGTAACTGTTGTCATAGTTTACATCAGGTAACAGTAACAGAGAGCACTGTTATATTGACAACACGACTAAGCATTTTGACTATGTTTTCATTCTGATGGCACTGATATGTTCATTGACATAAATACTTACTTTTGAGAGATGAACTAAAGATTTTGAGTAAGTAACAGGCTTTTGCAGGAAATCCATTGTGTGGTGCTGTTTGTATGAATTGTTTTGAGAAATGCACATAATTCTTTGCAAATATTAAGGATGATTCGAGAAATGCACCAAAGCGACTGAGAAAAACTGTAAACACTCGTGTTTAAGACAAACACAGATTGGACTGATATCACATCAAAAACAAACAATGTCGCTCTATAACTGAATCATATTTTAAGAAACAATAGAGATATGGGTGAGATTAAAAAAAGAAAAGAAGTGATGGGATTTAACTGCCATAAAACAAGCCAATAAAAACAACCAACACAAAACAGTCAAAAACAGCAAACTAATGTGCAATCATAAAGCCGTTCAACTGAGAATAGCCTCAAATATGCTATGACTGATATAGGAAATAAAAATGCAATCTTCTTTCGGATCCAGCAGCGAGCGTAATGGCATTTTCTTTTATGAGATTAAGCTACAATAATCCTGAGACGTTATTAAGATAATACTCCTGAGTTACCGTGACTGGATCGGAGCACTTTCATGTCAAATTCACAAACAAGCGCCACTCAAAGCCATTTAACCCATTTGGTCATTTAAGACCAGAATTTTTTTTTTTTTGGGAAAATTAAAAAATCAGTACTTCATCAGAATGGTACAAAACTACTGTGTGATGCCAAAAATAAATTGTGGAATTTTTTCCAAAAAAAGCTAAATGGTTGTAAAAAAAAAAAATAGTCACACTTGTGTTGTTCGTGGTCAAAAATGACCACCATAGAAAATGAATGGGAGATAAATATGAAAATACAGAGATGTTTTTATGTGCACAATCTACAAATCAGCCACAATGCAGAAAAAAAAGTGCACAGTAATGAAGGGGTGACACAATATTATGTGAAAACACTGCTTAGTAAATAAGGAATACACAGCACTGGATATATACAGGCGTCTAACAGCTACTCAATTGAATTACAGATGATTTTATATATATTTTTTCCACAAGGTGGAACAAATCTGCCTCAATTCAGTGGAGTTTAAATACTTTTGCTCTATTTTGAACTTAAATACTGCATTCATTTAAAAAAAATATATAATTATACAAAAAATAGTCCATAATTTAGATGTGAATATTAATTAGTAAAATGAAATACACTCAAAATGCTAAATATTAAAGAAAAAAACATTATTGAAATTAAATATAGCATATTAATTTCAGTAAAATAAAATTAGTATATGATTATGGCCAGGGCCGTAGCTAGAGGATTGGGGGCCCCCTGAAAAAATATTGATGTGGGCCCCCCCCCCCACACACACATATTATATACTGTACAATATACAAGCATGGAACCAAATTGCATGCTTTTTTGTGGTTTTCATAATATCTCAGTTATACAACTAATAAAATATTAGAGTTATTCACAGAACATGGGCCTATATAGTATAATTCCTGGATTTTGTGGGGCCCCCTGGGCGGTGGGGGCCCCTAGAATTGTCCCCACCTCTCACCCCACTAGCAATGGCCCTGATTATGGCCTCGAGGGTTAACACGAGGGTTGTATTCTGTAGCAACACAAAACAACACAGAAAAGGGAAACTATTTACAAAACTGGAGAAAAGGCCGGCTGTGATTGGCAGCTTTCCCTCGCGCTTGACGAGGCGTCATCATAACGGAGAATAATTTGTAAGGCCTCCTGCGGAGAAACACAAAATGTCACGCATCCGTCACTGACATAACTGCTGCGCCGTAAAGCTGTTCAAGAGACACTCGAATCACTCGCAACACGATCAGAAAGTTTATTTAGCATGCAACAGACAGGCCTTGGAGCAATTTCCTAAAGCTGTATTAAAGATGCATTAAAAGTGCATGCACATCTGTGTACACACCATGCATTAACTTGATTGAATGCTTCAAATGTGTCCTGCTAATTAGCTTACTCCACTGACCTTCCTCAGAGGTCTCAGCATCATTACTTGATTAGCTGATTGGCGGCCATGTTTAATATTTGTCGCACTGATTAAATATGCCAGCCTGACCTTGGCTGAGATGGAGCCCTTGAGTGCAATATGAGCTAAACGGACAGACAGCAAGGTGAGACTCGTGTTAAAGCACAGAATGGAGACTGAACTAACACAAGAACTGAAGTGAACTGATGCATGTTTGAGGTTGTGTCCATAGAGGGAGCTGTTGCTGCTCAAACACAGATGCATCGGTCAGAATTAGATTTCTGATCAATGTTATCACTTTTGTGATTTGCCACATTATATTTGCATCTCTTGTGTAGTTTTGTACGGCAGAAATAATTTAATTCCCCAGTGCATGAACATACTGCGGTCCCATAAAAGAAGTTATTGAAAAAAAGTGATTTAGTCATGCTTAAAAATATCTAAATGTTGTTGGATCAAGCTACAGATTATCAAAGCAAGTGTCTTTTATTTTAAAGAACATAATTTAATTATCTAATTATAATTTTAAAATTTAATTTAATATTTTATTTGTATTGTTTTATTTCTTATTTTATTATCTTATCTTATCTTGACTTATATCTTGTTATGTATATGGTCTGTATGCAATGCCACTATTGTTGTTAATAATTAGTTAGTCTTATTTATTTATTTATAGTATTTTTTTAAATAGTTTTTTTTATGATTTGGATGCAATGCCACTATTGTTCTTTATAATTAGTTAATTTTATTTAATCAATTTATGGTTTTGTAAGCAATGCCACTATTGTCCTTTTTATTCATTTTAT
>CM041800.1:45738976-45758976 GCA_023376895.1 Aspiorhynchus laticeps | reverse complement strand
AAAGAGAGAGAAAGAGAGAGAGACAGAGAGGCTGTGGTTTGTTTCTAAACCAGGTCTGTATGCTGCTGATCCAGCAGAACTCAATATAAACCAATTGTGTTTCTGACACTTTCAGACTGATGGAGCACCAGCAAGCAACACACACACACACACACACACACACACACACACACACTCTCTCTCACACATACACACTCTCTCTCTCTCACACACACACACACACACACTCACACACACACACACACACACACACACACACTCTCTCTCACACATACACACTCTCTCTCACACACACACACACACACACACACACACACACACACACACACACACACACTCTCTCTCTCACACACACACACACACACACACACACACATGCGTCTTTGGTCATTCTGTGGTCATATATTTGTGTGAATGACTGTAAACTGTATAAATGATCAGTGTCTCGGTGATTTTACACGTGTTAATTAGTCTGTCTCATATTTCTCTCTTTGATTGTATAGTAAAATCATCAGTGCACATGAGCATGGCTTTATTTATTTGATCGCTGTATAATATGCTGGATAATGCAATGTGACTCTGTCATTGCAACAAAATAAACGTCTTCACCAGATCATATGAAGCATGATCTACTCTATATTGGCTGTTTATTACAGTTTTTCTCAATTGTTTACACACATTTTCTGAAAGCATGCCTCATATTCTCAGAACTCTACACACAAATCCAAAAAAAACACACACAATGGGCAAAACCCCTCAATTCTCCTGCAAAATGAAACTTTACATTCAAAACAATGTTATTTCTTCTCAAAATGGGATTTTGTTTTCAAATGACACACACAAACCATCATATGTATAGACATTTATAAGAACCAGCTGAACACTGATGTGCTCAATGTAAAACACTTCTTCTCTATTCATCATAATGACTTAGGCCTTTTTTTGGTTCAGTGTTACACTTACTACAGACAGTACAAACATAAGTGTGTTGTAAAATATTTGAGAATATTGTTTTTATACTCAGAACACACAAATACACGGTAAAATTTTATTTTATTTTTCCCGCAAAAACAATGTACACAGTGTACATCCCATTCCCAACCAACACAAAGTTGCACATACACTACATACAAAACAACAGAAGAATTTACTGTATACAGTTACAGTAAAAAAAAAACTATGCTGCATCCTCTCTTCTGTTGCGGTCTGGCCACAGCACCTCATCCACATCACAAGCAATGTTTTCCCTGGCCAAGCAGCGGGGGAAATATCGCCTAGCATGGCGATTCCAGCCATGAAAAGCATCAGCTGCTATATCTCCACATGCGTCCTCCATAGCTTGGAGAAGAGGTATACGCGTTTGTGGATTTCGGTCATACACTTTCCATCTCCAGGCAGAAAAAAATTCCTCAATAGGATTGAGGAATGGAGAATATGGAGGGAGATAAACAACTAAAAAGCGTGGGTGGGCAGTGAACCAGTTACGAACCAGAGCAGCCCTGTGGAAACTTACGTTGTCCCAAATGACAACGTACCTGAGCTGCTCTGGGCCATCTACCTGATCTGGTGGAATGAGTGTGTTGTGTAGGGTGTCAAGGAATGTGATCAGATGGGCGGTGTTGTAGGGGCCAAGGGTAGCATGGTGATGGATGACGCCGTGGTGGGTAATCGCTGCACACATTGTGATGTTCCCTCCGCGCTGGCCAGGGACTTCAACAATGGCACGCTGGCCGATGATATTCCTTCCCCTCTTTCGTCTTTTTGTGAGGTTGAACCCAACCTCATCAATGAAGATGAACTGGTGCTCCACTGCAGCCACCTCTAGCTCAAGGACTCTCTGAAACACACATGACAATATCAGAAATAGACATGGAGTGGTCACTATTGTGAAGCACAATCATTATGATTACAATATTGAAATATGTATAATTTACTGTATACAGTGTTGAGAGTATGCATCAATTGTGGGACTCACTTGCACATAGTTATATCGCAATTCTTTGACTCTTTCTGAATTGCGTTCAAATGGCACCCTGTAGACCTGCTTCATCCTGAGATGATTTCTGCGCAAGACACGGTCCAGTGTTGATAAGCTTACCCTATCAATATTTTGAAACATGTCATTGTTTTCTATTATTTTTCTTTGTATTTGCCGTAATGTTATGGCGTTGTTTTCTAGGACCATGTTCATGATTTCAGTTTCCTGTTCAGGAGACAGAACACGTTCCCGACCACCTTGTGTTGGTAATCTTTCAGTTCTGCCAAACAAATAGTAAAATACTGTAAATACAACGTAGGTATACATTTCCTAAATACTTGAAACATACTTTACAGTATTTTTACAGTCCTACAGAACAGTCCACAGGCAATACTGTACTACTGTACTCATTGAGTACTGTATTGATATGCAGTACTGCAATTTTCTAGTGAGAGTAGATTTCTTACCTATTCTCATTTCGGAAAGTCCGGATGATGGATGCTACAGTGTACCTGCTCAAATGTGGCTGTACTCTTTGCCCAGCCTCCCTCATTGTTAGACCATGGTTGACCACATGATCAACCAAAGTGGCTCGGATCTCATCAGAGATTACGGTCCTTGGCCTTCCTCGTCCTCGTCCTCCTCCTCTTACTCTCACTCCTCTGGCTCTGCCTCTGTTTCCAATGTTGGCATCCATTGCTCCTAAACAGAAGAGCTCACCTGTTGCCCTTTCATGCTAAAGCTCTGATTGCTAATTGTAAAACTGTGTGACGGGTGTTTGCCCTTGTGATGAGTCAGTGTGCATATTTGAATGGCAGTGTGTTCCTTGTGAAAACAAGATATTTTCTGCATGAAAATTGTGCCAAAAGCAGAGAATTGTGTGTAGTGTTTTGAAAAAAGTGTGTTTTAGAACTGCAATTTGAGTGTAAAGCAGGAACTGTGCTTGTAGTTTAGCAGAATTGGTTCAGGGGGTTGGTGAATGAGTTACATGTTGTGGTCATTGTGTCTCAAGTACCAGAATTTGTGTGTAAACAATTGAGAAAAACTGTAATAATGACCGGCTGACGGTACATTATCCATTACATGTACCAGTAACACACACACTGGCAGTGGATAGAAATATGAATTATCATTTGGAATTTGATGTAATACTTTTGTTTTGTTAAATGTTGCACATTTGTAACACCAGTTTTTGCAGTTTCAGCTGGGTGAGATCTCACTGTGTGTGTGTGTGTATGTGTGTGTGTGTGTGTGTGTGTGTGTGTGTGTGTGTGTGTGAGTGTGAGTGTGAGAGAGAGTGTGAGTGTGTGTGTGAGTGTGTGTGTGTGTGTGTGAGAGAGTATGAGTGTGTGCGCGTGTGTGTGTGTGACACAACCTCATGATACTGTGGTGTGAAACTCACAGTTGTAAGCAAGAGTGAGTCTCAGTGAGTGTGGGTTTACTTTGCATAAAATTTAGAACAAAATTATTAATTATTTATTTATATATCAATTATTAATTATGTACAATTGTGTGTGTGTGTGTGTGTGTGTGTGTGTGTGTGTGTGTGTGTGTGTGTGTGTGTGTGTGTGAGTGTGTGTGTGTGTGTGTGTGTGTGTGAGTGTGTGTGTGTGTGTGTGTGTGTGTGTGTGTGTGTGTGTGTGTGAGAGAGAGTGTGTGTGTGAGCGAGTGTGAGTGTGCGTGTGCGTGTGTGCATGTGCGTGTGCGTGTGTGTGTGTGTGTGTGTGTGTGTCTTCTCAGCCAATCCGATGATTTAGCATAATTTCACCATCCAGCTAGGCCACAATATTCTTGAATACAATATTTTCTACAAGATTTATATCCTGGTCCGCCAAACTCTTGTGTACTCTGATGAGCAGCTGACATTCAGAGACTAAGAAAACACTTGTAGTTTGTACTAATCTGAACAGTGTTTAAATCTTTGTGTTTTTAGCACTTTTCATGTGTATTGCCTCCTTCAGGTGAACTGCTTGTATTCCTTATTTGTACGTTTCTTTGCATAAAAGCTTATGCTAAATTAATAAATGTCAAAAATAAATAAATAAATTTGATTACATTATAGTTCTGAATACAATACCTCATTAACAAACAACAAATGTTTATCATATTGACCATTTTGATAGTTAGTTATAGGAAATTTTGAAAGTTCCTTTCTTCTAATATTGTGCTTGTTTAAGTTAATAACTGTTTTACACCTGCTTTTATGAATTGTAAATAAAAACATCTCAACCAAGGTTTTTAATGCATTTTTAAGGTTTGGGTTAGACTCGATAAATTCAGCTTTAAAAATAAGGTTTAAATAATTAGTTTTTCTATATTAGCTTTATATAAAATAAAAAAAAAGTCTGTCTCCATTTACGGTGAATATTTGAGTACTAAACTAATTTTTTTACAGTTTCTGGAGTACATATGAGCAGTTATTGCCTGTGTAAACTCACTGTTATGATGATGATGATGATGATAGAGTGATGCTGATGGTTGCTAGGTTGCACTTTCTTCTTATTTAGTGTTTAAGAGTCCTGCATCATCATAGCTGAGACCAGTGTTGGGCTCGTTACTCAAAGAATGTGATATATTACTCATTACTAGTTACTCCTTTCAGAAGTAATATTGTTACTTTCTGGTAACAGTAATTAGTTACATTGTTTCTTCACGTCACACAGAAGCTGTAACAGTGTATCTTCCACATAAATGTTACTAATAACATATTTCTGCCTCATCATTTGACCAAAATACACATTATTAGTTATTACAAACACTCAATAGTGATTAACAGTGGCATTCAAGCAGAAGTGTTGTATTAATCTCATTAATTGTCATGTGTAGATTGAAGCTAATTGTAATTTCTCCGTTTCCCATATACGATTATATTTCATTATGTATTTTATCAAATCACATAAGTTTGTAAGAAACTGTTTAATTTTCTAAAAATATTTTTATTATAGTAATATAGTGTAGCACATGCTGATCAGAGGGATGTAATGCCAGAGTAAAGTAATACACAACAGTGTTCAGATCATCTTTTTTTCTTGACAAAATCAATATAATGTAATATTTCTATCTGCTGAATGTAAGCTTTTCCATATTCCAAGCTTGCCTGCTGGAAATAATATTATCCACAAATTATGAAAATAAATCTAGGAATTATTTGATTGTTGGATTTTAAATCAGCGGGTCGAGGCATCAAAAGTAACTAAGCTGTTTTATGGATAGTAACTGTAATATTATTACTGAAATCTTATTAGTAATTAGTTACACTACTAGTTACTGCAAAAAGTAATATTATTACAGTAACTAAATTACTAGTAACTAGTTACTGCCCAACACTGGTTGTGGCTTGGTTTTGTGGGATGTTTTATCATGCAGCAGGTCTGATTAGTTAGTCCTGCACTAGTATAGTTTGTTAGTGAAGTGGCCAGCAGTGACGCAGGTGCTGGTTTGGTCCGCTGGCGCTGCTGGAACACATGAAGGCCAATAACAGAGCCGTGAGACTCAGAGAGCCTGGCACACGAGTCCATTCCCACCGCAGGACTGAGGAGCTGCTGCCAGACGCCGGTGGCCTCAGGAATAATGCATCATGGGATACAGGGTTTGAACATCGCTCAGTGCCCAGGGGGCGCAGGAGCTGGAGGAGGTGTTCACATAAATCAAAATCAACTACAGTCATTGACTACTGAATAAATACTGCTGCAGCATCACAATCCATGCACTTACACGAACTCAGGTTAACACAGCTTAAACAAATGCATGGTTGTGAGTTTAAAATCTGAGTTACTGATTTAATTAAACCTTTTAAGTTAAGATAACTCCATTTTTAACCATTTTTAAAAAGCATGTTTTTTCATCGTGTATTACAGTTAATCTCAATCAAACTGCAGTTTGTGGTTAAGTAAAAAAAAAAAAAAAAATACAGCTAACTAACACAATAAAAACATAAAAACCTGATTTTTGAAAATTTAAAAAATTTAAAAATCTGTTTTTGCAAATAAACTCTTCTTTTTAAAATTAACATTATTTTTAATGAGGTCTGTTGACATAATAAAGTTGATCATTACATCAACTTAATATTGTGTAATTCAAACTCAAATTTCTGAATTATTTCAATGTATTTATTTATTATTTTTTTATTGATTTTTATATTTTTTGTTGCAGTAACTTCATGAAATTGTCTGTACAACTTTTAAAAGTTGAGCAGTGGATTTCTAGTTCCCATCATGCTTATCATAGGACTCCATAAAGACAATAAATGTTCAAATTAAGTGTTATTTCATAGTCAACTGAAGGACCTGTTAGTGTTTAATGCTGTTATGTTATGACATATGGTGTTATGTCATTAAATGCACATGTTAAATAAGTTACATTTGCATGTGCTATAGCTGTTAATTTAACTAAATTAGATTATTAGCAGGACCATTTGATTAAAGGGGGGGTACAATGCTGTTTCATGCATTCAGAGTTGTTTACACTGGTAAAGAGATGGATTCTCATGCTAAGCATGGACAAAGTTTAAAAAAATTTTTTTGGACGTATAACAGAGTATTTCTGTGCCAAAAATCTCACTTCCGGATTCGTACAAGTTTCGGAGAGTTTTTTTCGATCGTTGTTCTTGATGACGTAAACGACGGTGGAACTCCTTATATGGGCATTTCTCCCGGAAGAACACGCCCCTGCAGCATCGACCGGAGCGAGAGCAGCCAATCAACACGCTTCAATCGGCAGCGCTGCACGGGACTCGCTCGGGAAGAACGTCTCTAAAGAAGAGTGTTTTTGGTTGTGAGGGAAAGATAACCTTGTTCAGCTTCCCAAAACAACCCAGCGTTACGTGAACAGTGGATATAGTTTGTTTTCCGGGGCAGCAATGGAGTTTCTCAAGTGTTTTGTTGATGAACGTTTTATAAACAAGGCCCAATTCGACGCTGGATTTGCACATCGTTTAATACTGAAAGATGGAGCGGTCCTCGTCAAACAGATATAATCTCATAATTGCAAGAACATTTTATATCTTGCGATTGTCTTTTTTTCACAATTTAGATTTTTTTTGCAATTCTGAAAAAAAAGTAAAAAAACAATTCAGAAATGCAAAAAAGGTGTAAATTGTGAAAAAAAGACAATTGCAAGATATAAAATGTTCTTGCAATTATGAGATTATATCTGTTTCTATCTCACAATTCTGTCTTACTTCGCTATTCAGAATCAGAAATAGTGATTGTTGACTGATTCTCGATTCGTGAATGAATCACTCGGTTATTTTAGTGATCTGAATCAGTTCCCAATTCTTTTTTGCAGAATTGCAAAATAAAGTCTAAATTGTGAGATAAGTCGCAATAAGCTTTTTTTATTTACCAGTTGCTATGTTGCAAATGTTTCCCTGAGACTTCTGTCTCTTCATTATCTGTGTGAAACAGGTGAGCATGAAGGCATTTGCATGCATGTGTGTGTTTCTGTGTTTGATGCCAGGTGTGTGTTCATGCTGCTCCTGTTTAACAAACCGCTCTCAAGCTGAACTAATCACCCACCGCTGATGCACGAGTGTTTGTGTTCATGTGATTTTGAAGAGCTTTGCATGCACGAGGTCAAGAGCAATGAGCCTCATGCACGGAGTACAAATGCAGCCGTACAAAACCTGACAGATGCATTGAGTGATTTCTAGCACACCTAATCAGGTTTGCACAGTTTCAAGCGTTAAACCTCATTACGGTACTTTCCAAATTTCAATATGTTGAACTAGCAGCGAAAAACAGCGTGTCGATATCTTCTACCTAATTACACAGCAGTTCTTTTGTTTGGGGCCCGTGGGACGAGCGGAGAATCATATTACCCGTTCCTGGGCAAATAACAGTTTAACATTTCTGCTCAGCGCCGTCAGACACAAATTAAATTTTGTTATTCGTCAGCAGTGCCTGTTGATTTCCATATTTCCCAGAGGAGGGAAGAACGGCGGCGCCGGCTGGAATAATGTTGCTCTGATCAGCCGGAGCGCATCAATAAAAGCCGCTGAACGGCTCACAGGTGGCTTGTTATTATGGAAACGTCTTTTTTCATTGTTTTAAGGACGTTCACGAGGCTCTCTTAGAATCAGTTTTCATGGTCACTGCATGCTGGATCTTCTGTTGAATCCCAATTCGCATATTATCAGTCTAAAGTAGTATGTCTGTTATAGCAAAGTCAGTCTCTAAAACCTTCTGACATAAAACACAGTGATTTTCTTCCTCCTAATATACCTATATGTCGCCACAAAGTTCTGAAGAAGAAAAAAAAGGATAGTAATCCTAAATAAACTTGCTTTGCATGAAGTCAAATGTGTTAGTCGTGATGTTTCTTTGATTTGAATGACTCAAGTTACTTACATCAATCAATTCACATAGTTTGTTTTAAACCAATCGTGTTGCAGCTCCTAAACATTACTGGTTAGTTTTATATTTACATTTGATGCTTCTATCCAAAGTGACTTACAACTGAGGACAATAGAAGCAATCAGAACAAGTGCTGTAACAAGCCTCAGTTAGCCTGACGCAGGACACGTAGCAAGGTTTTTTTATGCTTTATTATATAATAAAAAAAAAATAAAAAAAAATTAATTTTTTTTTTTTATAATCAATAAAAATAAAAATTCACTACCATATAGCAAAAGATAATTCTGCCATATTTTAGGAGTAACTAACAAAAGCATGCTTATGTTCCCATAAAGTTAACATAACAGAATATATAGCTAAGAAATGTATTTATTTTATCTGCAAAATATACGTAAATTTTCTTTAACATTACCCAAATTACATAACTTTTTTGTGACTTTAACTATCTAATTATGACACTTAAAAACATTAACAACAAAAAAAGTGTCAAATTTGTGAATGTTATGTGCCTTTTGTTTTACTTTTTTTATACATATCCTTTGTTGTCTTCCTGTACTATTTCTTTTATTCATACTGTCATCAAATGTTGTATTTAATTGCTGTAGTTATTCTTGTAGTTAAAACAAAACTCTACAGCATTCAATCAAGCATCTCATTGGTCTTCAAGGGGTTAAACTCAAACTCGTGAAACAATGGATCATATTCTCTGTGGCATTTAACATTTGCAGGCAGGAGTGGAAAAAGAAGACCTTAATTAATCACAGCGCCCTCGTTAGAGCCCACTGTGATCCCGGCGCTCATTAGTCCCACGGGTGATTAATTGAAATTAATTGAAAAGCCGGTGACATTTACCCCCCTGGTTGAGCATGTATCGAGTGATAATCTCAGTCGTGGTTTTGGAGCTAAATCTGCGGCTGTGGGTCTGATTGAGGTCATGTGTGCGCTGCTAATTCCATTTTACTAGATTTCTAGTGTGATTTTAACACCGAAGTACTAATGTACTGCAAATATCACACTCTATGCATTGGGCAGTTATTCAGTACCATGGTTTTTATCAAAGTTACCATGCTTTTTGGTGTTTTTTTCAGCTTCTCGGAGTACTATGTAAATATCAATGAATGTATATGAATGGTATCATTCAGTACCATGGTATTTATCAAATTACCTTAGTACTATCACACTTATTATTGAGAAAATATTGTGATACCATGATATTTTCTAGATTTTCTTAGAGCACCACCCACATTATAAATTACTATAGTATTTTCTCGTAAATACTATAGTGTTTTTGAACCATACTATGGCAATTTATAATAAATACTACAGTGTTTTTGAACCATACTATGGTCATTTATAATAAATACTACAGTGTTTTTGAACTATACTATGGTCATTTATAATAAATACTACAGTGTTTTTGAACTATACTATGGTCATTTATAATAAATACTACAGTGTTTTTGAACCATACTATGGCAATTTATAATAAATACTACAGTGTTTTTGAACCATACTATGGTCATTTATAATAAATACTACAGTGTTTTTGAACCATACTATGGTAATTTATAATAAATACTACAGGGTTTTTGAACCATAATATAGTACTTTATAGAAAATACTATAGTGTTTTTGAACCATACTAAGTACTTGAATTAATTTGTTGTGGTAATTCTATAGTTGCTGGGGTTATATTTCAACTATAGTATTATAAACTAATTACTTTACCCAATACTGTACTACGTTTTCTACAACTAGGGTATATTATACGAAAACACTCTACAGTTTACTGTAGTAAAAACTAAAGTAACCTACAGTATTTATTACAGTTGATCAGTTGTAAAGATTAGTCCACTGAAGGCGAGCATAGTGAAGAACCCAAGTGCAGTTAATTTACAAACGTGAAATCGTGATACAAACAAAATCCAAAAAGCGACTTGACTTGAACAGACTTGACTCACCGACAGCGGGTTACAACATCAATACACGACCAGAGACAAGGGAATCAAACGGGCTACTTATAGCAAACAATGAGGGTCACATGACAAGAATCAACCAATGAGAGACAGGACACATGACTAAGACTACCAATCAGAACATAGGCGTGTTCGACTTCAAAAGGTTGTGGGTTCGATTCCCAGGGAACACACATAGTGATAAAACATGTATAGCCTGAATGCACTGTAAGTCGCTTTGGATAAAAGCGTCTGCTAAATGCATAAATGTAAATGTAAGGGAAGCATGACACTAACAGCATGAATCAAATTACAAAATAAAAGACATGAAAATAAGAAAATGAAACAGAACCCAAAACAGACCTTACATATTCCTCCTTCAAAAAAGGCGGCTCCAGACGCCTAAACTACCCAAAACAAAACCCAAAAAGTCCAGTAGGGTGGTGGAGTAGAGGCGGAATGGGGGGGAGGGATGGAGTGCCAGGCCCATGCAGGGGAAAATGACCTGATTCGTGATGTGGACCGTGGAGCAGTGGCAGACAGTGGAATACTGGAGGACCTGGGCCATAGATTAGATCCACAGGAGCATGGAGCCACGGCAGAGTAGAAGTCCATGGTGGCGACGGCAGAGCAGGACAGGCAAAGTCCTGTGACAGGACAGACAGTGAGTTCTTGAGCGGCCTCCGTGGCCGTGACAGGACAGACAGTGAGTTCGTGAACGGCCTCCGTGACCGTAACAGGACAGAGAGTGAGTTCATGAGCAGCCTCCGTGGCCGTGACAGGACAGACAGTGACTTCATGAGCGGCCTCCGTGGCCGTGACAGGACAGACAGTGAGTTCATGACCGGCCTCCGTGGCGGTATCAGGACAGACAGTGAGTTCATGAGCAGCCTCCGTGGCTGTAACATGACAGACATTGAGTTTGTGAACAGCCTCCGTGGCCATGACAGGACAGACAGTGAGTTTGTGAACGGCCTCCGTGGCCGTAACAGGACAGAGAGTGAGTTCTTGAGCGGCCTCCGTGGATGTGACAGGACAGTCAGTGAGTTCATGAGCGGCCTCCGTGGCCGTAACAGGACAGAGAGTGAGTTCTTGAGCGGCCTCCGTGGCGGTCTCAGGACAGACAGTGAGTTTGTGAACGGCCTCCGTGGCCATGACAGGACAGACAGTGAGTTCGTGAACGGCCTCCGTGGCTGTAACAGGACAGAGAGTGAGTTCTTGAGCGGCCTCCGTGGCGGTCTCAGGACAGACAGTGAGTTTGTGAACGGCCTCCGTGGCGGTATCAGGACAGACAGTGAGTTCATGAGCAGCCTCCGTGGCTGTAACATGACAGACATTGAGTTTGTGAACAGCCTCCGTGGCCATGACAGGACAGACAGTGAGTTTGTGAACGGCCTCCGTGGCGGTATCAGGACAGTCAGTGAGTTCATGAGCGGCCTCCGTGGATGTGACAGGACAGACAGTGAGTTTGTGAACGGCCTCCGTGGCCATGACAGGACAGTCAGTGAGTTCATGAACAGCCTCCGTGGCCGTGACAGGACAGAGAGTGAGTTCTTGAGCGGCCTCCGTGGCGGTCTCAGGACAGACAGTGAGTTTGTGAACGGCCTCCGTGGCGGTATCAGGACAGACAGTGAGTTCATGAGCAGCCTCCGTGGCTGTAACATGACAGACATTGAGTTTGTGAACAGCCTCCGTGGCCATGACAGGACAGACAGTGAGTTTGTGAACGGCCTCCGTGGCCGTGACGTGACAGACAGTGAGTTCGTGAACAGCCTCCGTGGCCATGACAGGACAAACAGTGAGTTCATGAGCGGCCTCCGTGACCATAACAGGACAGACAGTGAGTTCGTTAACGGCCTCCGTGGCCGTGACAGGATAGACAGTGAGTTCAAAAGTGGGCGCCACCACCTCGGGAGGTTCTGCAGTAGAAGCCACCACCTCTGGAGGCACTGGAGTGGATTCATGGACAGGAGAGGCCTCAGGAGCAGATTCATGGACAGGAGAGGCCTCAGGAGTAGAGGTCTTCACGGGTCCAAAAAATCGTACCCGAACCCGAAGAGACCCGTAAATATGCTGCACGGAACCGACCCGGACCCGTATTTTATTTGAAAGTGGGACCCGAACCCGTGCAGACCCGAGAAATGCCTTAAATGTACTACCCGGACCCGACGCGGACCCGACCATTATTTAAAAATTGGACCCGAACCCGGCAGGGAAGACACAGACCCGACTGCACCCATCCCGATCGGCACATATTGCACAGCAAATGCTATTAAGTCAATAAACATGTTGCGAAAAAAAAACTTTTCCTTAACTACTGTTAGTAGCCCTCTCCCTGACTGCGATGCATACAATCCTCCTTGTCAATAAATGTCCATCCATGTTAGGCTGTTCCTCTCTCTTGCCGACTGAAAGAGCCTTCTTAATCCACTCATTATTCCAGCTTTAAAAGTATTTGCTGTCACGGAGACTAATGCAACTTCACAGTTTTTTTTTTTCATCTCGAGTCAACTTCAACTGTTACGTTTACCCTTTTGATCTACAATAACGATACTTTTTGTTGGTTGTAATAAAGACTCGGAGCAATATATATATATTTTTTTTTAGCAAAAAACGAACAGAATTAGAAGTTCGTTACACTCTACTGCATGCGTGTTCAATAACAGGTGCGTCTCTTCAGTTTTGTTTCAGCTTTTTTTCCACATCCACCGTCCGCTTGCAGTACTAAAATAACTCCGCCCGCGCTCTGTTTCTCGCTCGTGTTTTTTTTTTTCTTCCACCTTATTTCCCGCTCACACTTTTCTCATCCTAATTTTACAAACTGCAAGTTACACACACGCATGCTGACTGACGCTGATCTCTGGCGGGTGCGGTGTTCTCCGATCGACTCGGGTATTACACACAATGTTAAAAAGACCCGGGACCCGAAGTAATATATTGGGACCCGACCCGGACCCGACTGACCATTTAAAATCCCGGTTCCTCGGGTCTCGGGTCCTCCGTGAAGACCTCTACTCAGGAGTGTAGTGTGCAGCCCACACGCTCAAAATGGCGACCGCCATTACGGGCAGTGCAGCAGACAATGGGATGCCTGCTGGGCTTGAGAGCGTAGATACCACTGGGATGTCAACCGCTCGCACTGACATCAGTGGTGGGTCCATCACACTAGTAATCAGTCTTTTAAGTCCTGGCCCAAGCTCTGCATCCGCAGGAGCTTGGGTACTATAGCCCCCCCCCCAAAAAAAATCCTTTGGGGAAATTTTGGTGACTACCGTGGCGTGACAAGGCTCTGACGTGGCGGCCATCAGGGGTGCTGGGGAATCAGGCATGGTGGCCATCTTGGCCAGGGAATCAGGCGTGGCGGCCATCTTGCGATGAGGCTCAGGCGTGGTGGCCATCTTGGCCAGGGAATCAGGCATGGCGGCCATCTTGACCGGGGGCTCAGGGTGGTGGCCATCTTGTGTGAAGGTCCTGGCTTGGCAGGCATGACATGAGCAGGCCCTGAGGTAGCAGACATGACGTTAGCAGACTCTGGATTGGCAGACATGATGTTATCAGGCTTTGACTTATTAGACATGACATGAGTAAACTTTGACTTAACTGGCATGATGTGAGCAGGTCCTGGAGTAGCAGACATGACATGAGCTGGTTCTGGAGTAACAGGCATGACGTGAACAACTCCTGACATGACGGTCGGGACGAGAAAATACCGCAGAGGGTACAGCACAATTGCGGGGCTCCTCATCGGCAATCCCCACCATAAACGAGGAACCACTTAAATGGAGTGCAAAATCAGTATATTGCTCCAGAGTCCAGTGAGGAGTGTGACGTGGCATTAACTGAGACATTTCCTTTGTGAGGCCAAAACGGAAAATGTCTTTAAGTGCCACATCATTAAAGTCTACTAAATAGCACAGTCCACAAAAGTCCTCCACAAACTCCTCAATGGAGCAGTTGACTTGACGCAGTCCAAGGAGGGATACTGCTGGGTTCATGGTAGTGGTCATGTATTCTGTAAAGATTAGTCAACTGAAGGCAAGCGTAGTGAAGAACCCAAGTGCAGTTTATTTACAAACGTGAAATCCAAGATACAAACAAAATCCAAACAGCGACTTGACTTGAACAGACTTGACTTGAAACAGACTTGACATGGCATGAACAGACTTGACCAGAGACAGACTAGACTCACCGACAGCGGGTTAAAACATCAATACACGACCAGAGACAAGGGAATCAAATGGGCTACTTATAGCAAACAATGAGGGTCACATGACAAGAATCAACCAATGAGAGACAGGACACATGACTAAGACTACCAATCAGAACATGACACAATGAACAAGAGAACCAATGGCATGAATACAAGAGGGCAAGGGAAGCATGACACTAACAGCATGAACCAAATTACAAAATAAAAGACACGAAAACAAGAAAATGAATCAGAACCCAAAACAGACCTTACATAAGTTCACTATACAGTATGCTGCAGCATTCATTAACAAAGTGTTGTAAATACTATAATATATACAGTATAATACACTTTACTATAGTATGGTTCAAAACACTATAGTATTTACTATAAATTACTATAGTATTTTTTAATGTGGGAATTGTAAAAATCATGGTATATGAATATGGTAATCATTCAGTACTATGGTTTTTAGCAAAGTTACAGTTCTTTTTAATATAGTAATACTCTGGTACCATGGTATTCTTGTAAGTTTCTCGGAGTACCATGTAAAAATCATGGTATATGAATATGGTTATCATTGAGTACCAAGGTGTCGATCAAAGTACCACAGTATCTCCGTGTTTTAAAAATGTTAATTCTGTGGTACCATGTTTTTTTTACCTTGTTTTACCAAGCACCTTGGTTTACCATGCAAATATCATGGCCTATGAATATGGTAATCATTCAGTACCATGGTTTTACCAAGTTTCTATGCTTTTTACTATAGTAATACTCTGGTACCATGGTATTCTTTTAAGTTTCTTGGGGTACCATATCAATGTATCAATGTATATTAATGTAGTAATCATTCAATACCATGGTATTTATCAAATTACCTTAGTATTACCACACTTTTTACCCATGTGATACTGTGGTACCATGATATTTTAAACATTTTCTTAGAGTACTATATACAAATTATTGGAATATGAATATGGTGGTCACAGTGCCATAGTATTACCATGTTTTTACCGTGTTAATTCTGTGGCACCATGTTTTTTGAACAGTACCTTGGTGTACCATGCAAATATCATAGTATATAAATATGGTAATCATTTAGTACCACGGTATTTATCAAATTTCCATAATTTTGCCATTCTTTTTACCATGGTAATTCTGTGGTACAATGATATTATTTACAGTTTCTTGGAGTATCATGTAAAAATCAATAGTATATGAAAAAGGTAAGCAATGAGTACCATGGTATTTATCAAAGTACTATAGTATTATCATGTTTTAACCATATTAATACTGAAACTATGACACTCTCTACAATTTGTTGATGCACCGTGTACATTTTATTGTGTATGAATATGGCAATCATTGAGTACCATGGTATTTATCAAAGGACAATAGTTTTACTATGGTAATACTGTAGTGCCATGGTTTTCTGTATAGTACCTTGATTTACCATGTTTATATCATACTATTATTATATTAATATAGTAATATCATTATTATATGGTAATCATTAAGGATTATTTATCAATTTACCATACTTTGTACCATGGTAAATCTGTGGTACCATGACATTCTCTACAGTTTATTGGAAGAGCATGTAAATATCTAGGAATATGATATAGCACTTATCAAAGTACCATAGTATTACCATGCTTTTTAAACAAAGTCCAGTCTTCTAGAACACAGGAGAAATCATATTCTCCGTCATTATCTTTGTCCCATAAACATCTGAGTGTCTTTAAAGCAGCTCAGTTTAAAGTCTCTGTCTCCCTCTATTGGTAAACATTTATAAAAACTGCTATAGAAAAGCTTAAACCACTAAAACTCATCCATAAAGCATGGTGCATGTACAGATATAAGTGTATAATGAATCTAAGATTTCAAGTTTTGAAAGTCTTTAAATCTCCATCTGCCTCGTGTGGTTTGATGAAGTTGAGTTTGAGGCGCCTGCAGCATCAACACAACTTCATAGAGACATCTAGTGGAGAAGCCCCATCACACACACCTGTGTGTGTGTGTGTGTGTGTGTGTGTGTGTGTGTGTGTGTGTGTGTGTGTTGCTCTCCTCACTGGTTCTTGGCCGTCTATCAGAGCTGGAGGCGCTTCATACAGATGGAACACACACACTGATTTCATGCCTGTGCTTCAAGCGACACACACACACACACACACACACACTGTCTCTGAGGTGCGTCTCTCTTTCTGCCCCCGGCTGGTGTCTCTCTGTTCCTGGAACTCACATCTGAATGTGTTTGGGGATTTTTTTTGGCTAAAGGTTTGGCGAAGCTCTGAGGTTCTCGCCCACCTCTGATCTACACACTACACACTCAACTGATGCGGAGGTGTGTGTGTGTGTGTGTGTGTGTGTGTGTGTGTGTGTGTGTGTGTGTGTGTGTGTGTGTGTGTGTGTGTGTGTGTGTGTGAGTGTGTGTGTGTGTTTGTGTGTGTGTGTGTGTGTGAGTGTGAGTGTGTGTGTGTGTGTGTGTGTGTGTGTGTGTGAGTGTGTGTCTGTGTGTGTGTGTGTGTGTGTATGTGTGTGTGTGTGGGTTTATGTGGTTTATGAGGACACAAATTTGTATAATAACATGGGTATGACAGAGGTATTACAATTTGAAGGTGGTTTATGAGGACACTGCCTATGTCCCCGTAATTCAAAAGGCTTAAAAAACATACTAAATGGTGTTTTTTTGAAAATCTAAAAATGCACACAGTCTCCTGTGAGGGCTAAGTTTAGGTGTAGGGTAGGTGTAGGGCAATAGCACATACAGTTTGTTCAGTATAAAAACCATTACGCCTATGGAGAGTCCCCATAAACCACAAAAACCAACATGTGTGTGTGTGTGTGTGTGTGTGTGTGTGTGTGTGTGTGTGTGTGTGAGTGTGTGTGTGCAAAGCCTTCCCAGGTTTGATTTATAGTTCATCTCTGTTGTCTCATCTCAGTCAGATCATTAGTGATTATTTAGTAGGGCCATAATATATTATTAAATTGTGTACTAATTATTTGTAAAATATTTTTTATAAACAGTCTTGCAGATTACAAATTACTGAATAAAATATATGAAGTTTGTTAATGATTAATTGTGTTTTAGAATTAATCACACATTGGAATTAAAAACCAAACATTTTGCCAAGACAGTTTTACTTTAAATAAAAAAAAATCCATATGATGTTATATAACCCAGTTGCTATTATACATTTTTAAAACTATTTATTTATTTATAATTTTTTGCCAAGACAGGTTTACTTTAATATCCATATAATGTTATTTAACCCAGTTACTATTATATATATTTTAAACTATTTATTTATTTAACATTTTTGCCAAGACAGGTTTACTTTAAATAAAATATATATGATGTTATTTAACCCAGTTACTATTATATATATTTTTAACTATTTATTTATCAGTTTTGCCAAGACAGGTTTACTTAAAAAAAAATCCATGTGACACTATTTAACCCAATTACAATTACATATTTTTTAAATAATTTTATAGATAAATTACTGGATAAAATATATGGAATTCATTCATGTATTGGAAGTAAAAACACACCTTTTCCCAAAACACATTTTCTTTAAAAAAGCTAGATTCCACTACAGTTTTTAACCCTATTACATTATATTTAGTTTGTTTGTTTGTTGTAAGTTATTTAACCCTAGTTAGTAAACATTTGTGTAGATAAATAACTGGATAGAATTTTATGAAGTTATTTTATTTATTTGTATGTTTTGGAAGTAATAACCACAGAATGTCCTGAGACAGGTTTAAACTCCTCTGCAGTGTAACCAGGGCCGTTGCTAGTGGGGTGAAAGGTGGGGACAATTCTAGGGGCCCCCACAAAATCCAGGAATTTTACTATATAGGCCCATGTTCTGTGAATAATTCTAATATTTTATTAGTTGTATAACTGAGATATTATGAAAACCACAAAAAAAGCATGCAATTTGGTTCCATGCTTGTATATTGTACATTGTATATGATATGATATGTGTGTGGGGGGCCCACATCAATATTTTTTCAGGGGGCCCCCAATCCTCTAGCTACGGCCCTGAGTGTAACAGATGATGCAGTGACAGCTGTATGTGTAGAAATGAATTTTCATGCTTCAGAATCACATTAGTAATGATTCAGTTAAATTCACTGCTGATGTCCACTCATGCTGCATTGAGGAGATTTATGTAATGTTTGGATTTTGCATGATTGTATCTAAAATGTAAGGTTAGATCTTATAGTTTCATCTTATATATTCTCCAACATTAAAAATGTGTTCACTTATAAAATGCCCCACATATAAAAAATGTTGGGTAAAAATTCCCCATGCAATGTTTTTAGTTATACATTTGGAAAAATAAATGTATAACAATTATCTTAGGACAATTTTCCAAATCTCTGCTGTTCTTTTAGCCATGTAGGCTTTTGAAAATCACAATTTAACTTGGAAGGAGACATTTTTTGTATTACCAGTGAAATTATCATCAGATTTATCCTTTAAAACAAACAAGATTTTATAAAGACATTTGTGTTTTTCACAAGGAGAGAAACAAAAGCATGTCCATTTATTTTATGATTTTATTTACACACTTTTTTGGCTTGTGATTTGTTTTTTTGTTAAAAAGAATATAAACATTGACATTCAACTCAAAGAAAGAGATCTTTAATTTTTTTTATTAAACAATTTTGTCCATTTTAAAGAGGTATATTGTGAATTTACTCAAATATGTAAAATCATTTATGCACAAATGTGCTCTTTTTTTAATGCTCATTAACTTTTATTGATTTTTAGTTAGAAATGGGTCACTACACTGAAAAAAAACAAGATGTTTAAACAATTTTTACTCAAAAATTGCTAGTAAATTTCACAATTACAAAGAAATGGCAAGTAACATCGAATTAAATGTAGAAAAACTGAAAACATATTTTCTAAAATTGACTTCACTAATCTTTATTTATTTACAAAAACATTTTTATATTGTCCCTTCATACATTAACTGAAGCGTGAAATAAAGCAAAAAGACTGAATTACTGCAAAGCCTTAAATCTATCCTTTGATTGACTGATTGTATATTGCACAAAATGTATCTTAATATGATTTACACTTTTTTCCATGTTCATTTTATTTATTTATTTATTTTTGTATAACGGCCTTTAATCGTATGTTCATTGTTTAAGCGATTGCAATTAATAATAAAAAAGAAAAGATAGAAAAGGAAGAAATTACAGAAGGCACATCTGAAAAAAATCCTCTGTGTTTATAGCTCTTATGTAACTGTTATGTTCATATATTTCATAACATGCTTTTTTAGGCTCACGATGGGTTTAGTGCCTCGACAGACATCGTGTAGCTGAAAATGACTCTGAAAATCAAATATTAAGAGGAGAATATTTCCAATTAATCAAAAAATCCATTATGATAATAGCTCTTTTTCAAAAGCTTCATATTAAGTAAACTATATTCAGCTTTTTCTTGTTGCAGACGTCTCAATTTGACCTCGTCTCTATACCGTCCTCATCATCAAGATCTG
>CM041800.1:45731476-45733976 GCA_023376895.1 Aspiorhynchus laticeps | reverse complement strand
CTTGAGAAACTCCATTGCTGCCCCGGAAAACAAACTATATCCACTGTTCACGTTACGCTGGGTTGTTTTGTGAAGCTGAACAAGGTTATCTTCCCCTCACAACCAAAAACACTCTTCTTTAGAGACGTTCTTCCCGAGCGAGTCCCGTGCAGCGCTGCCGATTGAAGCGTGTTGATTGGCTGCTCTCGCTCCGGTCGATGCGTGCAGGGGCGTGTTCTTCCGGGAGAAATGCCCATATAAGGAGTTCCACCGTCGTTTACGTCATCAAGAACAACGATCAAAAAAACTCTCCGAAACTTGTTGAAGTGAGATTTTTGGCACAGAAATACTCTGTTATACGTCCAATTTTTTTTTTGAAACTTTGTCCATGCTTAGCATGAGAATCAAACTCTTTAACAGTGTAAACAACTCTGAATGCATGAAACAGCATTGTACCTCCCCTTTAATAATTTTAAGGCAACGGGTTTCCTCAATTTTTTTAAGTTAAGTCAGCATCACTTTTTACAGTTTGTAACCTGTGTAAAAGTTTAACAAGAAGACCATAAAAAAGAGCATTGCAATAGTCAACATGTGAAGAGACAAGTGCATGGACCATAATAGCAGTGATTTCCCATTGAGAGAGCTGGACAGAGGCAATTAATATTGTGTATATGATAATAAGCCGTGTGAGTAACCTTGTTGATGTGTGCTTCAAAGGATAGAGTATTGTCCAGGATAACACCCAAGCGCTTAACCTGCATTGAGGGAGCAATTATAGAACCATTAATACACATTGAAAAACCACTGGTCTTTGACAAATTATTTTTTGTACCAACAAGAAGTATTTCTGTTTTACTACTTTTAAGTTTAAGAAAATTGTTTGAAAGCCAAGCTTTAACTTCAGACAAATAGTTAGAAAGAGAAGATTGAGGAAGTTTAGAAGTAGGTTTTGAAGACAGAAAGAGCTGGGTGTCAAATGTTTCCGAGGGGCAGTAGATACATGGTAAATAATAAAGGGCCCAGAACCGAACCCTGTGGGACACCTGTTGTAATATGTGATGACTTAAATTTAAACTGGCCTAGTTGAACAAATTGAGTACGACCCGAGAGATAAGATGTAAACCAAGCCGTAGAAGTACCTACAATTCTAATGGACTGCAGTCTATCTAATAGAATTTCATGGGAAATTGTGATGAACGTGATGTTAAATCAAGAAGAATTAATATAGATAAGTCCTGAGTCAGCTCCTACCAAGAAATAAGTGCAGTCTCAGTACTATGACAGGAATGAAAACCTGATTGAAATTGTTCATATAGATTATTCACTGAAAGATGATCGTGTACCTGAGCCACAACAACCTTTCCCAGGATTTTAGATAAAAAATGTCAAGCTGGAAATTGGATGGAAACTATCAAAAAAATATTGGATCAGCACCTGGCTTGAGTACAGGAGTTTTTCAACTGCTTACACACAAAATCTTTACTTGTCACACAGTTTGTGAAAGCTGACGCTCAAACACCAGAACCACACACTAAATCTGCAAAACCATATAGTAATTCTCTGCTTTTTTCAGTTTCCTTTTCAGTTTTCAGTTTCTTTTCAGGGTGTGTGTGTGTGTGTGTGTGTGTGTGCGTGTGTGTGTGCGTGCGTGCATGCGTGCGTGCGTGCGTGTGTGTGTGTGATGTCGGTAATTCTCCTCATCAGTCCATTTGATTTTCAGAGACTGATGATGATGATGCTTCAGCTTCCCGTTGCCTTGGTATCAACAGTCTTCTTTGCATACGATTGGTCTGTTGCCATGGCAGCCGTGATGAGCCGGGAGGAACCGTGGCGACCCCAGCGAGAGCCCGTCTGTATCTGTTACCATGGAGACCAGCGTGAGTGTAGTAGCATCAAACCTGCTCATATTCAAAATGTCATCATTTACACAACAAAGTACTTCAAGTCAAGCTTCACTCTTACTGAGCTCAAATCTTAGTGATTCAGAACAAACCTCAAATTTAATACTACACAGTTTGTATCATTCCTGTTATTATCATTAACTAAAACTAATAAAATGCTTCTGTTAATTACAATTAATTTTAAGCTGCAATAAATAAAAAATGTTTAAAGGTAATTAAAAATAAAGTATAAATATTAGGTTTTAAAAAAATTAATTAGAAATGCTAACTTAAAGCATTACAACATACTGAAATAAAAATAAATAAAACCTATATAGTAATATTACAAATAACAATAACGATAAAACTGACAAAAGCACATAAGAAAATGACTAAAAACGCAACATTATGAAATATGTTTAAGTTGAAGTGCTAAAATGACTAAAATAAAAATAAAGCTAAATAGAAATATAAAAAATAATTAAACTTACAAAAACATGTAACAAAATTACTTTAACCTAAACTAAAATTAAAATGAAAACTAAAAGTTTTAAAACATAATCTAGTTCAAAATATTAATAAAACTGAACTTAAACTAAAGCTAAAATAAAAATAAATTAAACCATAATAATAATAATGAT
>CM041800.1:45713976-45726476 GCA_023376895.1 Aspiorhynchus laticeps | reverse complement strand
AGACAGGTTTTAGCCTAAACCAGGATTAGGTCATAGTTTAATTAGGACATTTAAGTAATTTTTATAAACATGCTTAGAAAAAAGCATCACTGGTGTGCATCTTAAGACACAACAAAGGCACTGGCATGTTTTCAGATCAGTCAGAGCAAGTTTCTTTCAGTTGAAACAGCTCACATTTACATTTTAGTCTAGGACTAAGCCTTGTCTGTGAAACCGGGGGAATGTAATTAGAATCATTCATCGTTAAATCAATCAGCTACTGATTAGATTAGTAACTGAAAGAGGAAAAGAGCATAAACCATCTCTGCATTGATCAGCATGTTTGATTAATGCTGATTAATGTAAAAATAATGCATCCAATGAGCTGCACCACAATGATCCGCACACTAGAGGACAGCAGTTCATCCATTACACACCGTCCAGATCACTTTCTGTTTATCACTCCTTTCTTTCTCAGTTTGTCTTTCTGACCCAGAACACGTTTACAGTACGCTTGCTGAAACACATCTGAATATGACTCCATTCACTGCACTTTAGCATCTAAAGCAGAGAAATACACACATTTGCAGCAAGTGTTGGCAAGAAACTAAAATTAAAATGTAAATTAAAAGTTTAAAAATGGAATCTAATTCAAAATATTAATAAAACTGAACTTAAACTAAAGCTAAAATAAAAAATAAATTAAACCTTAATAATAATAATAATAATAATGAATAAAAATGGCAACATTCTGAAATAAAATAAGTTTAAAAATAAAAATAAAATAAAAAAACATTTAATCAAACATATGACAAAAATACATAAGAAAATTACTAAAACTTAAACCGAAATTTTAAGGATGCTTAGATAAAAAAGCAAAAATACTAGAAAAAAAAGAATAAAATACTAAAGTTAATAAAATATTATATATATAATATATACACATTGAATAAAATATAATTATTATTATTTAACACATTGAATTAAACTTGAATGTTTGAAGTAGAAAAACTGAAATAGTATTCTTCTGTTAAATGCACTCCAATAATAATAAAAATGAGTGTTTATGTTTCTGAGTGTTTCAGTGTGTTTCAGTGAGCGGGTGATCTGTTCATTCAGATTCACTCTGTCCCGTGTTCTCAGGTGACTGAAGAGTTGAGTCTGATTGATGCTGAAGACCTGTGATGTTCTCTTTGCTCTGAGGATTGAGCTCAAGCTGGCGTGAAAATCACAGTGTACTTCATCTCTCTCTCTCTCTCTCTCTCTCTCGCTCTCTCTCTCTCTCGCTCGCTCTCTCTCGCTCTCATCTCTCTCTCTCTCTCTCTCTCTCTCTCTCTCTCTCTCGCTCTCATCTCTCTCTCTCTCTCTCTCTCTCTTGCTCTCTCTCTCTCGCTCTCTCTCTCTCTCTCTCGCTCTCTCTCTCTCTCTCTCTTTCTCTCTCTCTCGCTCTCTCTCTCTCTCTCTCTTCATCAGTCAGTCTCTAATCAGAAACAAACCTTAATGATTAAACTAGAATACAGCAGGAGAACGGACAGATTAGATTAGATTGCATTCATCTTTATTGTCGGTGTGGAGATCAGAGGCAATGAAATACAGTTAACATCAAAACAGAAAGCTTGCAAATGTTGTGTTGATGAATGCAGTAAATGTAAAACATGGCAGTAAAGCACATGTGAGCATTATAGTGAAGATAACATGATGTCTAAATAGGGAACGTGTTTCAAAATATCAGAATGCGATGCATGCATGCATAAATAAATGTGTTGCAGTATTTTATTTTCATTTAAATGTATGTTTATTTATTTATTTATAATACATTTTATTTATGGACACCTTACTCAGGGACACCTTACATGCAAATATAACACATAAAACAGTTTACATGCAACAATAAAATTCAAAGCCTACATTCATAGCTTTACAATCATTAGGAATTACATAAAGTTATCACCGGTATGCCTGCTTAAAAAGATGTCTTCAAACGAGATTTGAAAATAGGAAGAGAGTCACTATTACGAATATCTTGTGGAAGTATATTCCAGAGATAAGAAGCAGCGTCAAAGAAACCAAACGCATACAAGAATGAACTAAAGATAATGTAGATGATGATTTAAGAGTTCAAGAGGGAGTATATGTTAAGAGTAGCTCAAATAAGAAAGGAGCCAGGTTATGTAATGCTTTATAAACATTTACATTAAGATGCTTTTATCCAAAGCGACTTACGGTGCATTCAGTCTAAACATTTTTTATCAGTATGTGTGTTCCCTGGGAATTGAACCCATGACCTTTTGCGCTGCTAACGCAATGCTCTACCACTGAGCCACAGGAACACACAAGTGAGCATTATAGTGCATTATGATTTAAACAAGAAGCAAAATGGTGAAATCGATACGCTGTTTAACTGGAAGCCAGTGCAGTTGTTGAAGGACAGTAGATGTGTGTTCTATAGAAGGAGTTCTAGCTGCGTTCTGCATTAACTGTGTTTAGACAAATTGAAATTAAAATACTCAATGTTAATTTAAGGGACAACTGGAATATTTTAGTTGACTAAACTAAACATTTTAAGTCAGCGGTAAAAAGTAAAAAACTGTAAAAAGTGATGCTGACTTAACTTAAAAAAATTGAGGAAACCTGTTGCCTTAAAATTATTAAGTAATTAATAATAAAAAAGTATAAGTTAAGTGAATTGTCAATTGTCACTTAACTTTTTTTTTTAATTATTATTTATTTAAAGGGGACCTAACGCACACCGTTTCACCCAATCTCATGTTAATCTTGAGTACCTATAGAGTAGTACTGCATCCTTCATATCTCCAAAAAGTCTTTAGTTTTATCATATTTATAAAAGAAAGATACAGATTTACGATTCTCTCCGAAAAAAGCCGAGCTCCTGGAGGCGTGTCGTGGGGGGAGCTAAAGAGTGGAGGCGTGTTGTGGGCGGAGCTAAAGAGTGAAGTCGTGTCGTGTGGGTGGAGCTAAAGAGCGAAGGCGTGTCGTGGGCGGAGCTAACGAGTGAAGGCGTGTCATGGGAGGAGCTAAAGAGTGAAGGCGTGTCGTGGGCGGAGCTAAAGAGTGAAGGCGTGTCGTGGGCGGAGCTAACGAGTGAAGGCGTGCCGTGGGAGGAGCTAAAGAGTGAAGCCGTGTCATGGGAGGAGCTAAAGAGTGAAGGCGTGTCGTGGGAGGAGCTAAAGAGTGGAGGCGTGTTGTGGGCGGAGCTAAAGAGTGACGAGCACTTGCGCCGATCGCCAACAAAACACAGACATTTGATGCGTTTCACTCACCATCTGCAGTTCTGAATCATGAGCGGGATCTTTTATAGCTGGGACCGCTCCATCTTTCAGTATTAAACGATGTGCAAATCCAGCGTCGAGCTGGGCCTCGTTTATAAAACGTTCGTCAACAAAACACTCGAGAAACTCCATTGCTGCCCCGGAAAAACAAACTATATCCACTGTTCACGTAACGCTGGGTTGTTTTGGGAAGCTGAACAAGGTTATCTTTCCCTCACAACCAAAAGCACACTTCTTTAGAGACGTTCTTCCCGAGCGAGTCCCGTGCAGCGTTGCCGATTGAAGCGTGTTGATTGGCTGCTCTCGCTCCGGTCGATGCTGCAGGGGCGTGTTCTTCCGGGAGAAATGCCCATATAAGGAGTTCCACCGTCGTTTACGTCATCAAGAACAACGATCGAAAAAAACTCTCCGAAACTTGTACGAATCCAGAAGTGAGATTTTTGGCACAGAAATACTCTGTTATACGTCCAAAAAAATTTTTTGAAACTTTGTCCATGCTTAGCATGAGAATCCAACTCTTTAACAGTGTAAACAACTCTGAATGCATGAAACAGCATTGTACGCCCCCTTTAATAATTTTAAGGTAACGGGTTTCCTCAATTTTTTTAAGTTAAGTCAGCATCACTTTTTACAGTTTGTAACCTGTGTAAATGTTTAACAAGAAGACCATAAAAAAGAGCATTGCAATAGTCAACATGTGAAGAGACAAGTGCATGGACCATAATAGCAGTGATTTCCCATTGAGAGAGCTGGACAGAGGCGATTAATATTGTGTATATGATAATAAGCCGTGTGAGTAACCTTGTTGATGTGTGCTTCAAAGGATAGAGTATTGTCCAGGATAACACCCAAGCTCTTAACCTGCATTGAGGAAGCAATTATAGAACCATTAATACACATTGAAAAACCACTGGTCTTTGACAAATTATTTTTTGTACCAACAAGAAGTATTTCTGTTTTACTACTTTTAAGTTTAAGAAAATTGTTTGAAAGCCAAGCTTTAACTTCAGACAAATAGTTAGAAAGAGAAGATTGAGGAAGTTTAGAAGTAGGTTTTGAAGACAGAAAGAGCTGGGTGTCAAATGTTTCCGAGGGGCAGTAGATACATGGTAAATAATAAAGGGCCCAGAACCGAACCCTGTGGGACACCTATTGTAATATGTGATGACTTAAATTTAAACTGGCCTAGTTGAACAAATTGAGTACGACCCGAGAGATAAGATGTAAACCAAGCCGTAGAAGTACCTACAATTCTAATGGACTGCAGTCTATCTAATAGAATTTCATGGGAAATTGTGATAAACGTGATGTTAAATCAAGAAGAATTAATATAGATAAGTCCTGAGTCAGCTCCTACCAAGAAATAAGTGCAGTCTCAGTACTATGACAGGAATGAAAACCTGATTGAAATTGTTCATAAAGATTATTCACTGAAAGATGATCGTGTACCTGAGCCACAACAACCTTTCCCAGGATTTTAGATAAAAAATGTCAAGCTGGAAATTGGATGGAAACTATCAAAAAAATATTGGATCAGCACCTGGCTTGAGTACAGGAGTTACTATATTACAGTTTTTTTCAACTGCTTACACACAAAATCTTTACTTGTCACACAGTTTGTGAAAGCTGACGCTCAAACACCAGAACCACACACTAAATCTGCAAAACCATATAGTAATTCTCTGCTTTTTTCAGTTTCTTTTTCAGTTTTCAGTTTCTTTTCAGGGTGTGTATGTGTGTGTGTGTGTGTGTGTGTGCGTGTGTGTGTGCGTGCGTGCATGCGTGCGTGCGTGCGTGTGTGTGTGTGTGATGTCGGTAATTCTCCTCATCAGTCCATTTGATTTTCAGAGACTGATGATGATGATGCTTCAGCTTCCCGTCGCCTTGGTATCAACAGTCTTCTTTGCATACGATTGGTCTGTTGCCATGGCAGCCGTGATGAGCCGGGAGGAACCGTGGCGACCCCAGCGAGAGCCCGTCTGTATCTGTTACCATGGAGCCCAGCGTGAGTGTAGCAGCATCAAACCTGCTCATATTCAAAATGTCATCATTTACACAACAAAGTACTTCAAGTCAAGCTTCACGCTAACTGAGCTCAAATCTTAGTGATTCAGAACAAACCTCAAATTTAATACTACACAGTTTGTATCATTCCTGTTATTATCATTAACTAAAACTAATAAAATGCTTCTGTTAATTACAATTATTTTTAAGCTGCAATAAAACAAAAATTAATGTTTAAAAGTAATTAAAAATAAAGTATAAATATTACGTTTTTTAAAAATTGTATTAGAAATGCTGACTTAAAGCATTACAACATACTGAAATAAAAATAAATAAAACCTGTATAGTAATATTACAAATAACAATAACGATAAAACTCACAAAAGCACATAAGAAAATTACTAAAAACGCAACATTATGAAATATGTTTAAGTTGAAGTGCTAAAATGACTAAAATAAAAATAAAGCTAAATAGAAATATAAAAAATAATGAAACTTACAAAAACATGTAACAAAATTACTTTAACCTAAACTAAAATTAAAATGAAAACTAAAAGTTTTAAAACATAATCTAGTTCAAAATATTAATAAAACTGAACTTAAACTAAAGCTAAAATATAAATGAATTAAACCTTAATAATAATAATAATGATAAAAGCATATGAAAATGACTAAAAATGGCAATATTCGGAAATAAGTTTAAAAATAAGATTAAATAAACACTGAAAATGAGAAACATACATAAGAAAATTACTAAAACTCAAACTAAAATTAAAATGAAAAGTGATTGTTTAAAAGAAGTCCAAAATATTAATAAAAACTGTAATAGTATGTAACAAAAATAGCAGTTTTTTCATCCTAGCAACTGGTTAATAACCTCTAAGAACACTGTAACAATCACACTGTAACGTCCTGACGACAAAACACAGCTCTTCAGCAATGATTTCAAACGCTGCTCGTGTCTTTTTACTGAGTTATTTGTGTCTCATTGTGCTGTTCAGACACATCAGGCTGTGGTTTGTTCCTCCACAGCTGTGTTTAAATGAAGATCTGCATGGATTCCTCAGTGTTTGTGTTATCTGTCAGACAGCAGCTTCTCTCCTGAGAGCCGAGCAGAGGACAAACGACCTGCAGCGGCCTCGTCTACAATCATCTGCTGCTGAGGTTAAACATCTGCCAGAAAAATGAAAAAAAAAATTAGAATAATTAAAAAAAATAATATATATATATATAAAGAGAAAAATACGGATAAAATAATAATACATAAAAAATATAAAAGTTAAATAAATAAATAAATAAAATATAAATAGAATAATTACAGTCAGTGTGAATATTATATATTATTGTTGTTGTTGTTATTATTATTATTTTTTTTTATTAACAGACAAAACACAATAATACAAAAGGTTAAACCATATTAAGTTACAATAATCAAAACAAAACAATAATAATAATTCTAAAAATAAATAAAAAGCAAAAAATAATAAATAAATAAAAAAATGTAAAAATACAATGAAAATAAAATATATAAAATTCTGACCTAGCTATTTGCCCCTCAGCTCATTCTATCTCATACAGTATAAGTAAACCAGTTATTCATTGTTATTATTATTAATATTATTATTATTCACGACAGAGTTAATCTCATTAAAAATTAAGGTTTGGGTCAAAGTTATTGTTATTATTAACTAAAACTAAGACCATAAAAAAATCTTACTCGGAATAAAATAAACTTTAAATTAAATAAAATAAAAAAGTAAAGATTTCTCATTTATGTTTTGTTTAATTTGAAGAACTAAAATGACTAAAACTAAATAAACCAAAAATAGAAACAAAAAATGTATTTTAAAAAACTATATAGACATTTATAAAATAATAATGATGATATTGATGACAAAAATGCACAAAAAAATAGCTACTACAACTTTAACTAGAATTACAATGAAAACAAAAAAAAAATATGAAAATCAAATTCAAAATATTAACTTTTCATATTATAATATTTAATAACAGAACATTACATTTGGGTTTAATCTCTTTGTTCACTTGATTCACGTGTTTATCATGTAAAACAGCAGAATTTAGCAGATATAAATAAAGCTGAAATGAAAGTGATGAACACGAGCTGTGCTGGAAATAGAGCAGAGGAGGACCTGATTGAGAGCAGGCTGGTTTGTTTGTGAGGAGGGAGGCAGCTCAGAGAAAATCATCAACACATTTGCATATAAATAGTAGAATTATTTCTGCTTGTAAGAGAATTTGTGCTGTTATATTTTAAACACTTTGGCTCTTATATGTTCTTACTCCATTTACTTATGTTCTTACTTATATGTTCTTCTTACTCGTTCTTGAAAGTGTGCAGTTTTCTAGTGTATTTCTGTAACTTCTCAGGTAATATCAATGGTATGATCTATTTCTGATGCGGCTGAAATTACAACAACATTGGTTATATACATATACACATATTTACTGTAATTGTTTGATCAAAATGATTGTTATAGGGACAATTTAGTAGTCTCTGGATATTGGTTGTGACATAGCATCTCTATTAAATTCTATACCCTTAAATAAAAGCTTAAGTTTTCACTGAAAAATGTGACTTTCTGTTGATGTTCATGTGTGAATACCATCTTTCTGACATGACTGTAATGCACCAGAGCTCCGCTTCTGTGCCGCATGGGATTATGGGTAATATTGGCCGCTGAAGTGTGTACTTGATGAGCGCAGTGTGTGTGTGTGTGTGTGTGTGTGTGTGTGTGTGTGTGTGTGTGTGTGAGAGAGAGTGTGTGTGAGTGTGTGTGTGTGTGTGTGTGTGTGTGTGAGAGAGTGTGTGTGAGAGAGTGTGTGTGAGTGAGTGTGTGTGTGTGTGTGTGTGTGTGTGTGTGTGAGTGTGAGTGAGTGTGTGTGAGTGAGTGTGTGTGTGTGTGTGTGTGTGTGTGTGTGTGTGTGTGTGTGTGTGTGTGCGTGTGTGCGTGTGTGCGTGTGTGCGTGTGTGCGTGTGTGCGTGTGTGCGTGTGTGTGTGTGTGTGTGTGTGTGTGTGTGTGTGTGTGTGTGCGTGCGTGCGTGCGTGCGTGTGTGTGTGTGTGAGTGTGAGTGAGTGTGTACTGGTTTTTGTGGTTTACGGGGACAAAATTTGTTTAATGACATGGGTATGACAGAGGTATTACAATTTGAAGGTGGTTTATGAGGACACTGCCTATGTCCCCGTAATTCAAAACGCTTATAAATCATACAGGGTGAGGTTTTTTTGGGGAAAGTTGAAATGCACACAGTCTCCTGTGAGGGCTAAGTTTAGGTGTAGGGTAGGTGTAGGGCAATAGCACATACAGATTGTACAGTATAAAAACCATTACGCCTATGGAGAGTCCCCATAAACCACAAAACAAACATGTGTGTGTGTGTGTGTGTGTGTGTGTGTGTGTGAGCTGAAGTGAGTCTGTGTTTGTTCACAGATGCTACAGTTAAACTGATTGATCTGAAGCGTTCTTCATTGTGTGTTCAGTGAGAAACACTCTGACAGATCTGCATGTGAATGTGTTTTCCTGCACTAATGCGGCTGGAATTACTGTAATTATGAGATGGCAGCATGCTTGTTTCTTCACGCTCAGATGTAATTTGTTTCTATGGCAAAGCATCTGTGTGCAGCTTTGCTGATAATGACAGTAAAACGCTCCAGCGCTGCATTCATTCACACTGAGAACTAATAAAGCAGCAGAAACACTGGCTTTAAAAACACATATGTGTAAAACATCATGCATTTTACATCATGATATAATGATAGAGTTGCAAGACAGGGATCTGCTTAAAGGAATAGTTCAGCCAAAAATGAAAATGATTAGGATGAGTTTGTTTCTTCATCAGGTTTGTAGAAATGCATCTCTGCATCAGTGTCTCAGCAATGGATGCTCTGCAGTGAATGGGTGCCGTCAGAATGAGAGTCTGATAAAAACATCACAATAATCCACAGCACTCCAGTCCATCAGTTAACATCTGGAGAAGACAAAAGCTTTAAAGTTTAGAGTGTTTTGGACTGTTTTGGCTTTAAATCTGTACAAAGCACCGAAACTGCCCTCTTGAGAGTGCTAAATGATCTTTTTGTATCTACGGACTTTAGATTTGTCAGCTGCTTTTGACACTGTTGACCACACCACTCTGATATCTAGATTAGAGTCGTATGTGGGGATAAAAGGAACTGTTCTTAAGTGGTCTCTGTCATACCTCACTGACAGAAAATTCTTAGTTAAGTTAGGTAACTTTTCTTCTTCTGTTGCTAATCTAACCTGCGGTCTCCCTCAAGGCTCTATCTTGGCACCCTCTCTCTTTTCTCTGTACATGTTACCTCTGGGATCCATTCTAAGAAGTCATGGGGTGTCTTTTCATTTCTATGCAGATGATACCCAAATGTATTTACCTATCAAGAGAAAAGATCCCTCAGCTTTTACTTCTTTACTAAAATGTTTAGAGGAAGTTAAACTTGCACAAAATGTTTTGTCATTAAACGAAAATAAGACTGAGGTGATTGTTTTTGAGCCCTCCGACAATTCTCAGCAACCTGCGTAGATCTCGGTAGTTTATCAGTGTTTAGTTCTCAACGTGTACAGAACCTTGGCATTTTGTTAGATGAGTCCTTACACTTTGACAAACATATCTCTTCCGTAATAGGTTCTAGTTTCGTCTGCTATCAAAAATTAAACATTTCTTAAATCATAAAGCTTTAGAGATTAAAAACATCTTAATGCTGGATTTGTTTGATCTTTTGTCTTCTCCAGATGTTAACTGATGGACTGGAGTGGTGTGGATTATTGTGATGTTTTTATCAGACTCTCATTCTGACGGCACCCATTCACTGCAGAGCATCACAATCCTGTTTGGTATTCCACATCAGCTTGAGGAAATGAACTGTAGTTCTGTTCTGAACGATGCTCAAGCTGAATATGAATGTGATTTCATGAGCTAATATCTCAGATGTTTGTGTCCTGAAGCATCACATCAAACTTCAGATTCGTTTCATCACCTGCATGGACCGCATCATCACCCGGCGAATAAAGAGATGCATCGGATGAAAAGCAGCATGAAGGTGTTTCGTGATGCATTATGAAGCGGTTGCCATGACGACGTGGTCCTCAGAACAGCCAGTGAGCATTCTGAAGCTAATCTGAGATGACAGGCTGGATATTTGCTCATGTTCCTCCGGGCCTGACGGATCCACGTCTCTATTTGCCCTTCACCACACAGACCTGCTGAATCCACCGCAGAAACAACTGTGTTTGTGAGTCTGTCATCTGTTATTTGACCCTCTCTCTCACCAAAGATGATGTGGCGTTTGGTGCTCTGGGTGTTTTTATCACTGTCACAAGTTGTAGTTTTGAATTGTCTGTAACTCAAGACAAATTTGGGTATGACATTGCTTGAAAAAATTCTTTATTTTATATATAATATATAGTACACTTCTGCATTTGGTGAGATTTTTTAATGTTTCTGAAAGACGTCTCTTCTGCTCATCAAGGCTGCATTTATTTGATCAAAAATACAGTAAAAATTTGAAATATTATTACAGTTTAAAACAGCTGTTTACTATGTGAATATCTTTTAGAATGTAATTAATTGCTGTGATCAAAGCTGAATTTTCAGCATCATTACTCCATTACTTTTTTTTTAGCTAAATTAATACTTTTATTCATCAGGGATGCATTAAATTGCTCAAAAGTGACATTTATAATGTTTCAAAAGATTTCTATAAAAAAAAAGCTGTTCTTTTCAAATTTATATTCATCTGTGAATCCTGAAAAATCAAATGTATCACAGTTTCCACAAAAATATTGTGCATCACAATGTTTTCAACATTGATAATAATCAGAAAAGTTTGTTGAGCAGCAAATCAGCATATTATTATGATTTCTGAAGATCATGTGACACTGAAGACTGCAGCAATGATGCTGAAAATACAGCTTTGATCACAGAAATAAATTACAGTTTAACACATATTCACATAGAAAATTTTAATAATATTTCACTATTTTTATATCAACAACAACATTTTTTTGATGTTCTATTTACTACTTATTTTATTTGATGCTATAAAGCACATTAATCAGCTGCTGCTGTTGCAAACGGTGCTATATAAATAAATTCAACTTGAAACTATTTTTACTGTATTTTTGCTCAAATAAATGCAGCCATGGTGAGCAAAAGAGACTATATATACTATATTCATTCATCCTTTCAATTTAGTTTTCATTTTGTTTTTATAGCTTCAGTTTTCACATTTTCAGTTATGTTAGTTTTTATACTTACAGTATTAATTTTTACAGTTTTAAGTTTGTTAACATTAATAAAATGTCTCTGTCTCTCCTGTAATGTGCATCTGTGGGTTTTCTGGTGAAGATGCTGATCTGATCTCAACATGTTGAAGTGTTTATGTTCCTGTGCTTGTGTAAAATCTGAATATCTGATCTTTTTTTATTATTATTATTTCATATTAAGAGTGCAACGTACAACATACGGTAAACACAAAAACAGCAATATAACAGCATAAACAGCAATGAAAATCTGAATAATAGTAGTAGTAGCATGCATAATAATAATAATTCTAAAGATGGTGATGATAACAATAATATTTTGTGATGACGGCAACAGTGATATCAGTAATAAAGGTAATAATAATAATGATGCAATAATAATAATGTAATAATGACACATACCCAACACATTCCTAGCTTCTTTGTCAGTGTTCAAATCTAATCTGCAACCAACACATGTTTTTAATGCACCGCATGTTGATTTTAATGCACTACACCCTTCTTTTAATGCAGCTTAGGCATACATACACATATAGTAATCTTACAGTGAATGGGTATACATTCACGGTAAGATTACCCATTAATTACCCATTCACTGTAAGATTACTGTATGTGTATATGTATGTATGCCTAAGCTGAGGTGGTGCATTAAAAGAAGGGTGTAGTGCATTAAAATCAACATGCGGTGCATTAAATACATGTGTTGGTTGCAGATTAGATTTGATCTGAATCTGATCTGATGAAACAGTATTAAACGAATCACTAGTACACTGATGATTGTATCTGTGAGGCACTCAGCCTTTTCATGTCAGTCATTAATTCTCATTAGTGATTTAAGACGGCTCATTTAATGACCTTCAGCCTCTAAACGCATGTTGAAGTGAATCTGTGACCCAGAAGGGTTTGTTTGCGTCTCATTCATCGTCC